>CAKNWT010318688.1:0-12678 GCA_932066315.1 Andricus coriarius
CTACGAAATTCTTCTGGATACCTCTGTGGCGACACTAACCACCGCGAGCATAAGTTCACTCATGTATTTTACATGGATGACCTGAAGCGCTATGCCTCTGGTAAAGGCAGACTTCAAACTGCCATAAATTTCGTCAAGAAGTACACAAGAGAGATTGGGATGGACTTTGGAATGGATAAGTGTGCCAAAATTGATCTGAAGAACGGAAAGATTTTTGGCGTTCCCGAGGACCCTGAGTTTGGGGTATAAGTGTTATTAGACATCTTAACTCTGGAGAGACCCTATAGATGCCTGGGTGTAGCTCAAAGCCCCATTCAGGACGTAACATCAGTGAAGGAGTCCCTCCGAAGCAGATACAAGCATCTTCTTCGACAGATTTGGTATTCCCATCCGTCCGCGTTAAACAATGTATCTGCGACTAACATGCTTGCCGTCCCAGTTCTGCTCTACTCGTTTAGGGTGGTTCAATAGACGAATAACGAACTTACAGCCCTTGATCTCACCACAGGTAAGATCATGCATATGGGGCATAATTTCTCAAGTGTACCCACCTCGAAAATGAAAGTTGTCCGATCGGGCTAAAAATTGGCCCGACTGTAGTCCTATTAGATAGTACTCCTCACACCAAAAATGAACTAATTCTGATTATTATTTATCAAAGTGGAGGGGGTACAATTTTTGGTTTTTTAAGAAAGGCCTTACTTTCAAACATTTGTAACTTTTTTCCTATTGCTTTAAACAAAATTTCACTACAAATGTTTTTTATAGATTTTTTCACAAAATTTTTGGTGGTCGTAACGATTTTCAAAAAAAGTCAAAATTTGACCCGAATTTTTGAAAATCAAAAATAAATTTGACTTTTTTTCAAATTTCGACACTTTTTTTTTCTTCAAAATAGTTTTAACAGAAAGCTGAGATTTTTTCCTATAAAATCCCAAATTTTCAGAGTGGAAAATTTATTTCTCTTCGAGTAATAGAACGATACGTAAACAAAATGCCATGATAGAGCGGCTGGCGCGCCGTCTCCACTAGTGCGCTCACGCCGAGGATCTTTGTGCAACGCTTTAGTGCCAGTTTTTAAAGTTATGTAATATTTTATGCTACTAAAAAAACTGTTTTTTTCAAAAAGTGAGTCATAAAGCAACTAATGTTAAACTCCGTGGTTTTGCCCACGACTTCCGTTTGAAATTCCCTGCACTACCAGTAGGAGCTCAAATTTGCAGTTCATGTAGATACCAACTCAACAACTCAGCGGGAATATCATCCTTGAACTCTGGTGATACTGCAGAACCTTCCGGTAGAGATAAGGTAGATACTTGGGATCATGAAATGATATATGACGATGACGAAGAGTAGCTATGACAGCGAAAAAGATTTAGATGTCTTAGGCACCAATCTGCAGTGTGAAAAAAATATCATAAAGCTGGTGTTGAAGTACTTGTTCAAATCATCGAAAAATGCAATGCCTCTAAAGATCTTCAAGAACAATTTAAACATTTCTCGCTTGCATAAAAATCTTGGGACGAACAGAACTGATGCAGGTACTCAATACATCAGAGCGAAAAGCAAGAAATGTCAAAAAATTAGTTTCAGAGCATGGAATTCTTACGCTTCCGAATCCAAAAAAATGAAGAGCATTGACTATTGAAACTAAAACTCTAGTGAAAAAGTTTTATGAACGCGATGACATAAGTCGAATGATGCGAGGGGTGAGAGACTTAGTGTCCATCAAGAATGATGATGGAACTGGTTCACATGTTGAAAAATGATGACTTCTGTGAAAGGCTGTTGAAATTATAAACTCATCCCTTTATTTCAAAGGAGCCTGGGGAATTTTTCATTTGCTTCGATTTCGCTGAGAATTACGCGTTCTTAATTCAGAATGCAGCTCAATCATTACACTGGAATAAGGATTAAGCTGCAATATTCATTGTGGTGATTTATTCTAAAAAATATAGAGAGCTCAAGCATGTAAGTATCGCAATCATATCTGATGACTTAGCTCATAACACGGTGGTTCCTCACGAGTATCAGGAGATAATAGTAGATTACTTGAAAACTCATTTCAGGCCAAAGAAAATCCACTATTTCACTGATGGTGCAGGGCAACATTTTAAAAATAAGACTAGCTTTGCTAATCTCCGAGCCCATGTTCGAGCTTACAATGTTCTCCGAAACATCACATACTCACTCCACATGTTATGTTTCAGTGGGCAAAGAGTAACTGTAAGGAAACCGAAGTTTTTTTCAGCAGCAAAGAAAATCATGCCTTCGCCACCGAGTTACTGAAAGCCAGATTTGAGAAAGCTGTCAGGATATCAGGTACATTCCAGCACTACACTTTCATTCCCACTCAAGCTAGAAAACTTCAATTTAAAATGTTTTCGTCCTCTGAGAAACACGACATCTTCTCGAATGGCGACAAACATAATCCGCAAAAGAGATCTGCAAACAAAACAACTGTTGAAACTATAGCCGAAAAATCGATCAGAAAGATATATAATATTGCCATATAATATTCCCTTATCTCTACCGGAAAGTTCTGCAATATCGCCAGAGTTCAAGGATGATATTCCTGCTGAGCTGTTGAGTTGGTATCTACATGAACTGCAAATTTGAGCTCCTTCTGGTAGTGGAGGGAATTTCAAACGGAAGTCGTGGGCAAAACCACGGAGCTTAAGATTAGTGGCTTTATGACTCACTTTTTGAAAAAAAAAAACAGTTTTTTTAGTAGCATGAAATATTACATAACTTTAAAAACTGGCACTAAAGCGTTGCACAAAGATCCTTGGCGTGAGCGCACTAGGGGAGATCGCGTGCCAGCCGCTCTATCATGGCATTTTGTTTACGTATCGTTCTATTATTCGAAGAGAAATAAATTTGCCACTCTGAAAATTGGGGATCTTATAGGAAAAAATCTCAGCTTTCTTTCAAAACTATTTTAAAGAAAAAAAAAGTGTCGAAATTTGAAAAAAAGTCAAATTTATTTTTGATTTTCAAAAATTCGGGTCAAATTTTGACTTTTTTGAAAATCGTAACGAGCACCAACAATTTTGTGAAAAAATCTATAAAAAACATTTGTAGTTAAATTTTGTTTAAAGCAATAGGAAAAAAGTTACAAATGCTTGAAAGTAAGGCCTTTCTTAAAAAACCAAAAATTGTACCCCCTCCACTTTGATAAATAATTATCAAAATTAATTAATTTTTGGTGTGAGGAGTACTATCTAATACGACTAGAATTGGGCCAATTTTTAGCCCGATCGGACAACTTTCATTTTCGAGGTGGGTACACTTGAGAAATTATGCCCCATATCTATAAAAGCTTGCATATCAATTCGTCAGTTCCACGATTATAAATTTCACGCCGTCAAGGCGAACGCGGACTTCTGAATCTCCAGTGTCTTTATAACCGAATTGCTCTGAGTACAGCTTACATTGTTGCCAATGGCAGAGATCCTCTGCTAAAAGTGGTCAGAAAACACGAGATGATTGGTGAAGGAGCGTTCCTTTACAAAGCCGCGGAGCAAGCGGCCGAGACCCTTGGCCTGAATTTTAACATCAGAAGTGAGGAAAGTGCATTACTTCTTCTAGATGCTTCACTTCTAAAAGCCAAAGTGAAGAAAGCAGAGGTTGAAAAATGTCACCAACAGCTACTCGACAAGAAAATGCACGGAAACTTTCACAGAAGTGTTGAAAAAGAGTCCTTGTCGAATGAGAAAACTTTTGCTTTCCGCAGATCATCAGGACTTAATTCAGGTACAGAGGATATTATTTTCGCATGCCAGTACGGTGTCATTCAATTGTACAAAACGAGAAGTGTCAAATTTTCTGGAACTACGACTTTCAGACAGTAGTCTCCTTGTGATAGGTTAAAAACAACAAGCCAATGATTAATATAAGGGTAACGAGATGTTCTTACCTAGTTGTTAGTTATAATTCTGGAGTCGAAGAGGATTGAAAACATGTAGGATGCGAAATTGGTCAATATTTGTTAAAAAATTTGAATGTCAGTCATGGACCTAGAATGGAATATATGAAATTAATAATTATTATAAGAAAATTTTTCAATTTATATATATTTTTATTCGCAGATATTACGTTACTTTAATTTGGAGGTTAAGATATGTTTCAATAACATTGTGTGCTTTTGATGTCTAGTTATCGTTTTGTTGATTTTTTGTATTGTTTTTATTGTGTAAAGTTGTAGTATTGAAATTTAAAAACCTAGCATGTGTCTTTTCAATTTCCCGAGTTGAATTTTGAAATACTCGTTACACACATTTAAGCCTAGGAGGTAAACACAAGTGTAACGTAGAGAGATATAGATTTGTATGTGATATGATTTTTGTATAAAGGTTATGATAAAATTTCAAAAATTATGTTGTATGCTGGATTATAATGGTCTAAGTCTGTAATTTTAGTTATACTATTGTTTTCTTCTTTTTCAATAATTATGATTCCAGCAAAGCATCTTTTATAATAATTAGAATCTTGGTGTAATATTTCAATATTATCCCAGTCGATATAAGAAGTATCACAATTAGGGAATTTGAAAAAATGTTTTGCAATTACTTTGTGGTATTTTGGATTGTATCTGATATTGTTACGATGTTCTTCTCTTCTTATATGTAACAGACGTTTTGTCTGTCCTACATATGTTTTTCCACATCGCCATTTAAGTTTATAAACAGCGTTGTATTGGTCTGAAGTATCTAGTTTGTCTTTGCTTAGTTTGATGAATTTGTCAAGTTTTGAACCTACTCGGCAAAACATTTAATTAAATTCCATAATGGTGACTTTTTTTCTTATAATTTTTTTATAAAGAATTCATATTTTTGGATTGAAAGTTGCTGTTTTTTATTGAAAATGTAAAATATTTTCTTCTTAGCATAACAATTGAAGATTTTGGTTTAATTTTTGTTTTGTTATGAATTGAAATTCAAAAAAATTCGTCTTTTGGTTTGTACTTTCATCTTGGCAGGTTGGAAACGCAACTCTCTGTTTAAAAATTGGATTAAAACAAAATCGTCTCTTTTGCTTGAAATTTGAACTATTTGGTTTTTTAAAATCAAATTTTAAACAAACAAAAAATTCACTTTTCAGCTTAAGAATTATCCATGCATTTTGTCGAAAATTGTTTTTTTTTTTGTTAGAAAATTAATTTTCCTGCTTAAAAACTAATCTTTTGTTTCGAAAATTCAACTATTTGAGTGAAAGGTGATCTACTTTGCAATAAACTTATTTTTATAGTCAAAAGTTCATCTCTTTGTTTTAAAATTAACTTTTTTGTTGAAAATTCATATTTCCGTGTTAAAAATGCAACTGTTTCGTCGAAAGTTCGCCGTTTGGTCTTAAAAATTCCTCTCTTTTGATAGATATTTGGTTAAAAATGAAAATTTTTCTTGAAAATGTAATATTTTTGCTGAAAATTAAACTTTTTTGTAAAGATTTCGACCTTTGCTTGAAAATATAGATACATGGCTTAAAATGAACTTTTTTGTAAACAATTACACTTTTTAGACTGAAAATTCAACAATTCGGTTTAATTATGTTTCTTTCTTGTTTGAAAATTAAACTGCTGAACTTTCGCTTCTTTCGTTTAAACATTTATCTTGGGAGGATAAACATTCAATTATTTGATGAAAAATTCAACTCTAATAAAAATCGTCTCTTTGACTTATAACTTCAACTATTTGGTTGTAGAATGAAATGTGTTTTAAAGAAAATTTCACTTTCTAGTTTAAAAACTCAACTTTTTTGTTAAAAAGTCATCTCTTGGTAGAAAATTATTGTTTTTGTTTGAAAATGCAACTATCTTGTTGAAAATGCAATATAATTCGACCTGGAATCTTAGTAATATGATACTCAAATTATTTTTATTCAAAACAATTTATTCCTTTATTTTAAAAGATGTGGTAAAAAACTTTAATTTTTATTTAAAAATTTGAATTATTAATTAAATATTTAAAAATACCTACATTAATTTTATTTAAACCTAAATACAAAATTTTGATTTAAATTTAATAATTTAAAATTTTGAATTTTATTTCTTTATTAATTTTCTAATTTTTTAATTTTTATTCGTTAAGCATGAAATATTTTACTTGATGGTTCAATGCAGAGGTTTTAATTTCCGAACCAGATACTGGGTCATTGCACATTTTGAACGATGTTTACGTCCAGGGAAAAATGAGGCATTTCGAAATTAAATCTGTGACAATTAGTAATCAAATTTGGGCACTCTCCATATTTTAGATTTCGTGTTCACTAGGGTGGTCCAAATTTGTTTGTCTTGAATTTGCATGCATATCGACTATGCAAAAATATTATGTATTAATTATAAGATTAAGATATTTATATTCATGAAATATCAAAACTATTGTCCTTACTATTTTTTCTATTATTTCAGATAATAAATACTATAAAATACAAAAATCTGGTGTTAATAATGATTTTATTTTTTAATTAAAATATGGCGTATATATATTTTTTTATATGATGAAAAACTCCTTGTCTGACAGAAATTCTTTTTTTATTGTGTCACGTGAGTACAACTTGCAGGATTATGTAAGTGCAAAAATGTATTTTTTTGTTGTGTTTAATTATTTTCCGTATTTATGTAATTTTTAATTCACTTTGGAATTCGGCACATGTACACTTTTTGCATAAAAGAGGACACTTATTTCTTCTTTATTTTCAGACATTTTTCAGATGTGCCGTCAGATATTAAATTTCAAGTCAGTTCAGAATATTTTTATCGAACAAATAATAAGTGGACATAATCTCTATTTTCAAAGGCTCCTCACAAAAATCACTTACAAAAAGTTTTAAATGTAATAATTAGAGTAGAAATTATCACATTTTCTAGTAATGTAACTGTCAAAATGTTAACTTATAATTATTATAAACTTATCAAAAATCAACGCAAATGAAAATCAAAATTAACATGTAAAAAACAGAGATTGTTTTTTTTCTATGTTAATGGAGGTTATTATTATGTGAGAAGTTGTAGGTTCCGAAAGCTAGATAACATCATGCACCACTGTTTCATGGAGTCAGGTCTGTAGTCGTGGAAGACCTTACACAGCAGACGGGACAGTTGAAGATGAACGTTTCATCTCTGGATACTTTTTTGGAGCTACCAGTCTTTCTAGAATGTTCTTAGGAACCGTGTTGACCGACCAGATGAAGTGATCTCAGGAGAACAGCCGTTTGCATCCTCTTCGCAATGGAATGAGCCTGACTCTGGCAAGCCGGAATTTTGTTGAGTTGACTAAGAAATGAAGCTTTCATACCTCCAGGATGGTTGATTATGAGAACTACAAGATGGACTTTGTAGCCTTGGTATAGTCTGCTCAGCTCGAAAAGGAGTGCTTCATATTTCGCCCGTTTTTCGTCCTCCTTTGCCTTGATATTACCATCGGATGGTGCCGAGAATTCAATCACGTAAATGATCTAGGTCTTCAGATCTTAGAGGAAAATATCAGGCTTCGTAGCACTGATACGTTGGGTGGTGGAGAATGAGAAATTCCAGTAGATCTTATACTGATCATTCTCCGCAACAGACTCCAGTTCCCCCTGGGCATGTGGCAAGACGGGCAATAGATCAACATCATAGAAGTGCCTAAGATGGTAATATAACACATTTAGAGCCGCATTGTGTCGATCTATGTACACGTACCGTGCATAATTTGAACATCCACTGAGAACATGTCCAAGTATTTCTGGCACTTTCTTGCACGATGCCGTAGAATTGACCACGAAGGGTCTTGTCAGCATTTTCTCTTAGTAGAAGCGTATGTTCTGCTGTCTGTACACGACTTTTGAGCAACGAAGGTGTAGGAGATGCTAGACTATGTGTTGTGTCGCTGGAATCAAATGGGAGGTCAAGCTCCTCTGCGGCCCTATCTGCGGCACGGTATATAGACGGCGCAGCACTAACAACTTCATGTTGATGTACGAGTCGCATCAGAGAATCTGCACTATTTAGAACTGAGCTGGCTGTAGCCAGAACCGTTCTTTGATGAAGAACCTCCAAGCTTAGCAAGCCTCTACACCCTATATCTCGATGGAGGTATATTCGGAGGTATGTAAGATCTAGGATGATGACTTCGGTGGATTGTCATCATCTTGCGTGTGCTTCGGTCAATTTGCTTTAACTCATGGACGTGCCATTTTGCTGCACCAAACGTGTAGATCAGTATAGGAATGGCCAGCATATTGCTCGCCTGGATCTTATTCTTTCCAGATAATTCCTAAGCCCAAACTTTTCTGAGACTTTGGCGATACCATTTATCAAGGGCCGTTTTTAACACACGCACATTTTGGGTTTCCGCTTGCGGTATCTTAAGATATTATCATTATATATTCCGTTATTCAGATTCCTTGCACACATGTCTCTTAAGGTAAAAATGAAGGAAAACGTTTGGAATGATTGAAAAAGGAAGATCGCTGCAGAGAATTTTATGATGACGGATTCAAGTTCAGAGTGAACAGCCTCCTAAAGGCTTTCGAAGAACATCGAAAATCACTGTAGGAGGCCGACGAATTGAATAAACTCAGCGACAAAATAGCGTGTATTTCAAGGGCGTTTTCGGAAAAATTAATTCTCATCAGATGAAGGACCCTGTATCATAATTGCTCTCACCGGTTTCAAAACTATAACTTGAGGTTCTTTATATAGGTGGGTCTATATAGGGTACCTCAAGTTTACGTTCAGAACCCCAGAACGAAAAAGAAGAATCCTCAGAAATCTGCTTTCGTAAAACTGAAGATTCTAATTTGAATCGTCAATGGAGAGAGCCATTGACGTACAAATTCGATCGCCAAGCTCCTGGTGGTTACTGATCGTCTTGATGTACAGGACCTTTGGGAAACTTCAGCAAGCATTGCATAGCGCTTACCATTCGGTTGCTACTCACTTATTTTCTCACTACAGTGCCACGAAGTGCATCCTGACTGATCGAGGCCATATAGTTTTCACAAATTATATAAAACATTACGCAAAAAATTATGACGACTGGGAGACAGTTCTCCCACTCGACGTGTTTGCGTATAACACGTCGGCTCATCAAGTGACGGAGTTTACTGCCTTCGAATTTGTTTTCGGAAGAACCGCACGGGTACCCACCGCGTTTCCATCTGATGATCAGCTGAAAACCTATGCCAACAAGCGTGAGGTATTTAAGATTCAAGCCGGTTGAAGGAATGAAAAAAACGTATTACTCTCCTTTATCTACATAAAGCATCTGTATGATTATGATTAGGAAACTACAAAAAATTAGGCCAACCTTAGAGTATTTTGTGAAATAATGTAAATACAGGAATTTTAAAACTATAATCAATTCGAATGAATGCAATAATGTCCATGATTACCCAAGGATCATCTTGTTCTAAAATAATTCCGGGGTGGTGTTCTGGTCAAATGTGTCTTTTTCTCTTTACAATTTGTCCTATTTATACAGGGGGTAACAAAATTCTCTACAAAAAAACTTGGATAGTTATTTTCAAGAATTGTATATTGCAGAAATACAGAACCATTTATTCCGATATGATTATACGGTGGGGATTAAAATCTTGGCCATGGTAAACCAAAAATAAGGACGGCAAAAATACCGAAACACATGCCGATGCTTTCTTTTATGTTTATTTACTGCATTCACCCTTAAATAAATCCTGTACTCTAATAAAATGTAATTTAATTAAAGGTATAAATAAATTGTAATTGGTAAATTTTAAATTATGTAAATGAAAGAATATCCAAACGCAAGCTTTGCTCATAGGGGAGAAAATAAAAGCAGAATTGTTAAATTGACATCAAATGTATGGTCCGTGTCTTTGGATCCTTCTATGTCATGTATATGCAGCGACTGGTACTGGACAGAACGACTATCTCCACAGGATAACTTCCCTTACGAGCAGTATTGAAATGTACTAAGAGAGTAAGGGTCTCATGCAAAGGTGTAATAGTGTCTGGAGACTCACTATTTTCATGGACGTTCAAAAATATCATATTCGCTTCAGACATGTGGGCACAGCAATAAATCTCTACTGGAGAATTGCAAAGTGACGTGCGGCGAAGACTGCATTAACATCTTCGAATATTAATTTACTAGGAAAAATAATGTTGCTGAAAATCGTTTGAAGGACGTTTGACTCGAGACGAAGAAATTGGAACGTAGGACCAAAAACCTTCATCCCAAAAACCTACCGCCTAACATCAGACAACGGAGAGCATCTCCGATGCTAGGATTTCTGCCAGGACTAATCAGACCTATTGCAGGACTTCTCACCTATGATGATGAGCAACTATTAGACGCAAAAGTCAAGGAGGTGAATGATACGCAAATGAATTTATCTCACCGCATTGCGCAACAAACTCATGTTTTGAGAGCTGATCTCTAGCCAATATATCCAAGAAAAAAATCAAGGAAGAGAGCTTAATCAGTTTGAACTTGATGTAAACATTTCTGCTATATACGATGCTAGAAGAGGAAATCTACAGCTCTCTGTGTTAACCACCAACCAACTAGAGGTTGTATATCGACATGTACAGGACCATGCTCCCAAACTCATGTTTCCTACTCAATGACCAAAAGTCAGTGTCGAGAAAGTGGCACAATTATGAAAATCAACGATCATGGTGAGCAATGGATATTTAAGGTTCGTACTGGATATACCACTTCTCGACAAATCAAACTATCAACCCTACCCTGTTCATTCAATATCCGTACCTCAAGAAATATTTATAACCAAATCTGGCCGGACTTTCACAAACTTTAATTCTAGATATATCGACGTAGATGAATCTCAAGCAACATACATTCTAACCACTGAAGATTAATTCTAGGAAAGCAAGTACCTCCAGGTATATCACCTTTGCAGGGGAAATATTATCGTCTACGAGCCACTATCCAGTAAAACTTGCAAAAGTGAGCTGCTGCTCCACCCAACACAAGACAAGCTTAAAATCTTATACCAGAGCGACGTATATTGGATCAAGGTGAAGACTTTAGCGGGCGGTATTTACTCTCTCGACAGGAATCAGTCACCAGAATTAATCTGCCTAATGCAAATATTAATAAAAATTCAGTTATCAAAAAGAAATTAGAGGCATTCAGTGATCACAAGGCATCCCGAAAAAATCATTAAACGCTTACTCGTGGGTCTTGTATTGAATTAGGTTTATTGACAATCCTGGGATTAATTGCAGTATCAGTGACTTCAAACGAATTACTCGAAATATCAAAGTAGCTGACCTCGAACAAAACCATGAATATGATCTAGAATCGAAAAATACCTTCAAGAGCCACTAACATGAATTTCAATTTAGATCATTTGCAAGAAAATCATTGAGCGGACTCCTGAAAAAACAGCCAATATATTAAATGCACCGGAGATGCCCCTGCCCAAGCTACAGCTACATTTCACACAAATGTACCATATTCTCTATATTACGTTCAAAGTACTACATAGAAGCAGCAAGGATTAAATATAAATTAGGTTGCTTTTTGATATGATGGCTAAGGCGCTTGTGTGAATAGAAAATTTGAAAATCACTACTAAGCCAGTATATTTCTTTACAAAAAGTGTATAAGCCAAGGATAGTTTGAGGCGTGACACGTTGCGAGAAGTTATCTCATAAGTTGATTACCTTCTGACATCAATCAAAAAATTAACTGTAAGAAAATAAATAGTACAACTAACATGTGAAAGGACTGTTCAATTTGACCCTATTATCAAGGAAAATAACAAAAATTTGCAGGATAGGTTTCTTACGTACCGTCCTGGTAGGTGCATTTTCTTTTCTCCCAGCGTCCTTCCTATGTGAGCAATCGATGCAATCTATGGTTTCTTTCCAAATTGTCACTTGACCTTGAACATCCAATCAAAATTAGCGAAATTCTTGGAAAAATGCCCTACCTCACCTACGCATTCGCACCTTCGAGCCGGTCACACTCAAAATGCTCATCACAGTTCTTTACTACTTGTTGCACCGACAAGAAGTACTACGGAATTTGGAAAAAACACTGTTTCCTATGCCCGTCTGCACTCGATACGGAACTGGGCTGGGCCGCGATTTCACTAATGATTAAAGATAGACATTGACCAGAAACGACTGTTTCAAACGGCACTCCGACGTGCAGCCATTTAACTTCAAAACAATCAGATATCGTTTTCCATCATGGACATCTTGAATTAATAAGATAATAATCACGATCCCACAAAATTGAACAAAAATTGAAAACATTGATTTGACCGCTTGAACGGCCGGTACATTATAGTGATTAGAGCTCTTTCACAGGTGTTTAATATTAACAATCATAATCTCTTACGTAAAAGTTCGTTATTTGCATTGACATGAAATTCTCAAAACTAGAAATTATAAAAAAATACTACAATTATGTTTTAATGTTTCGATTTAATTTTGATCCAACTTCAGGCTACAAGGATTATTATGTTTCATTGTACAATTTTGTTATTGAATTAATTATACACAGTCTCCAGTGAATCGCAATTCCCAACGACTTTCATAAAAAGGTGTAGAAAGATTGGGTTATATATGCCTTACATGAAATTCCTTCATTTTATCTGATGTCATATTCTTAACATCAACGCTTATCATATTTATCTTCATCCCAAATGATTTCTATCTGTCTTATATATTTTACGAAGAAT
>CAKNWT010318691.1:0-11884 GCA_932066315.1 Andricus coriarius
GTACGGGCTGCGGGTTAACTATAATATCTTTCCGATGATTTTTTTCTCCGATGCTTTGCAAATTTTCAAAAATTATTAATTATTGAAACAATTTTTATCAACATATACAGAGATTGGATATTTTTCAAGGAATAGATACAATTTTTTCACGAAGTGAACTAAGAACTTATTTCGGTATACTCTTTTCTATGTTGCTTTACAAATTCAGATTTTGGCTATTTTCAACGAATAGGCTCAATTTGTTTACGAATTCAACTAAGAATGTCTTCCCGATGACTCTTTTCTATGTGTCTTTGTAAATTTACAAGAATTATTAATTATTCAAAAAATTTCGATTTAAAAATTAAGAGTTTGGCTATTTTTCAAAGAAAAGGCTCAATTTTTTACAGAATTAAGTAAGAATATCTTTCCAGTGACTTATTTCTATAATTCTCTGCAAGTTTCCAATAATTTATTATCATTTAAACAATTCTGATAAATAAAGTAAGAGCTTGGCCATTCTTTAAAGATTAGGTTAAATTTGTTTACGGAATCAATTAAAAATGTTTTTCAAATAACTCTTTTCTATGATACTTTAAAAATTTACAATAATTATTGATTATTTAAACAATTCTCATAAACAAATTCAGAATTTGGCTATTTTTCAACGAATAGGGTCAATTTTGTACACAATTAACTAAGAATATCTTTCCGATGACTTTCTTCTATTATGCTTTTCAAATTTCCAAGATTGTTTAATTCTTTAAACAATTTTTATGAGCAAATTAAGAGTGTGACTATTTTTTAGCTTGCATAAAAACATACATGCAGCTATGGCTTTTCTAATAATAAATAAAACTTTTCCATCTACACTATAAGAACATTAAGAAAAGATATGCACTATACATTTAAAAAGAATTAAAAAAAGGATACAAATATTATAATTGTAAAAGCTTTCCTTTTCATTGATTGCAGTTTTTATTTGCTTTTGTTAAATGGTTCAAGTACTTTAATAATCTCTTCAATTGAATGATATTTTACTTTATCAAAATTTTCTGGAATAATTTTTCTCGTGTAATATATTTCTTCATATACAGTGAAGTCTCGCCTATTTCCCCGGCCTTGAAACGTAACGATTCTTTTATTTCCACGCTATAAGGGCCCCCGCCTTTACCGCGTGTGGGCAGGAAATCTTGGTCACATGACGTTCATTGGCTGCCCCGTTCTTGTATCGAAGCGCCGCCTGTACGCTACTTTTTCAACTGTACATATGCCGTAAATCGCGGGTCGATTTGAAGTCAATAAATACTATCAATAATAATACAGATAAATACACCTAACATTCCTAGAACTGCTGACCCTCGAGGTTTCTCAGCTCAAGGGGCGAGAGACTGCTGCGCCTCTCGCCTCGGAAGGGCTGACAGTGCACGCGTACTTAGTCAAATATATTGCGCAAATATTTCAGACGTCAGGAAGGTTAGTACATGGTACTATAACTGCATACGAGTTCTTGGAGAAAATCTCCGAAACGTAAAGGTGAGTTATAAAAGTCTCAATAGTAATCTTTTCAAGTGTAGAATGCATTTGCGCAATTCTGCTTCTTCTTCCTTTTATCGGTTGAAGACCTTTTAGTTTCACGAAATACAAGCAGCCGTCCGAAATTCAAGATTATAGTACCACTAAAGGTGGAGTTATAATATATGATAGCAAAAAAATGACAGGCCTGTCATTTTTTCCCTGTAGTTTTTTCCATAATAATGTCGTCTGAACATTATAAAGTATCGACGACTTGCAGATTTTTCAGTGAACTATTTGAACTTTCCTGTAAAGCTTAAAGGACCATTAGCAAAAGAAAACCATTATGGGAATTTTCATGATAAAACACCTTTTTTTAGCCTGTGTCCAATTCCGAATTCTCTTCCAACACATCAATTGTGGAATTTGTTCGATTTGCTATTTTAAACCTTCTTATCCTTACAAAGCGTTAAACTTGAGTATCACGGGCAACAATTTCGGACTATTTTCAACTTTCTTCATTCTCCTAACAAGTTCACTGTGTGCTTCCACTTCCATGATCACAACAGGGGAATGAAGAAAGTTGAAAATAGTCCGAAATTGTTGCCCGTGGTACTGAAGTTTAGGGCTTTGTAAAGATAAGAACACAGAAAAAACTAGGAGTAAATTTTGTTGCAGGTAAAATCGTATTTTTACTCACTGGGGTAGATAGAAGATAAATATTACCCACTTTCGATGTAACCTGTCTGCTATTACCTGTTCTGATGGGTAAAAAGAGAATAAATGTGACAGCTCTCAAACTTCGCCACGGTCTTTAAAGTAGAAGGTATTCTCTGTGCTTTGGGATTCCGATGATTCATTAAGATCGGACCTCTCATTTTACCATATGAGATAGTCAACGAGGTCCGATCGAATTTAAAATCATCATTTCGAAGCCTATCTGTCTATCGTATGAGATAGACAGAGAGGCCTTGTTTGTTTCGTAACGCTAAGTATGACTTGTCGTTCAAAATTAACAGACGCCCTCTGCCTACTTCATACAATAAAATCAAAAGTTTCGAAAGGATCGTTTTGAATTCCATCGTACCTCGTTGTGTCTCGCATATGGCAAAACGAGAGGTCTGATCGTAATGAGGCATCCTGATATGACAATGTGAAGTTTCCGTCGAGAAATTTTCAAACAAAGATTAACAAAATCAAGATGATAGCACCTTGTCATGAAAGTTATTTTTAGAGGTGTCTCTGGCTTTGTCCATTGTGGTGAAAAAAACAATTGTACTCCGTAATAGCACTGAACTTTCCTGGAACGTTCCGCGGGAACTTTTGGAACGTTCCCGGAACGTATAAAATGTCCGCCGTTCGGGAACATTCCAGGAACGTTCCAAATATAAGTTACAGTTATTCTTATTATTATCAATACATGTGGCGTAATCCGTGAGTGATAGGTCAAAATCGATGTTAGTTTGTGATATGGATATCATATTATAGTGTAGTATATGCGGTACTGAAACCCCAAAAATGACATCCATTTTTACCTATCTCTTACTGTTTACGAGATAATTGTTGTTAAAAGTAACAATAACGGAAGGTTTCTCTTAGGTCCCAGTCGAACGTTCCTGGAACGTTCACAAGCAGCAGACATTTTACACGTTTCGGGAATGTTCCTGCAGTGTGACTCCGATGCTGTTTCGAAGTCGAAAATCGAAGGAACCTCTCTTTCTATATCTCCACACGTTGGATAAAGAGATCCGTTCGATTTTCGACTTACAGCACAATATCGGAGTCCCGCTGCTGGAAATTTCCGCTGAAACGTTCCGAAGGTTCTCGCGGAATGTTCCATGCTATTAGGGCTGTCTGAAAGTATAATCTACTCCTTCTGTCCTAAAGGTAAGCAAGCGCGGGAAATTTACGCGAGAGAACGTCGTTCAACACTGTACCTTGGAGTCAGGTCTCTAGCTGCAGATGACGTTACCCGGTAGACGGGACAGTTGGAGATGAAGGTTCCACCTCTGGATACTTTTTTAGAGCTACCAATCTTTGTAGAATGTTATGAGGAACAGTGTTCACGGACCAGATGAAGTGATCCCAGAAGAACAGCCTTTTGCATCCGGTTTGCGATGGAATGAGCCTGACGCTGGCAAGCCGGAATCTTGTTGAGTTGGCTAAGAAAGGATGCTTTCATACCTCCAAGACAGCCGATTGTGAGAACTACAAGAAGAACTTTGTAGCCTTGGTACAGCCTGCTCAGCTCGAAAAGAAGTGCTTGATCTTGGTCTTCAGATCTTGGAGGACAATATCCCCCCTGAGCGTATGGCAAGACGGGCAATAGATCAACACCATAGAAGTGCCTAAGATGGTAATATAACACTTTTGGAGCCGCATTGTGTCTCTCGATGTACCCGTAACGTGCATTCTTTGAGCATCCACTGGGAACATGCTCAAGTGTTTCTGGCTCTTGCTTACACTCTCGGCAGTTAGTATCGCCTACAGGTATATTCATTATGCGCTCGCGGTAAACTGAGGTGTCTATAACGCTGTCTTGACAGGCAAAAAGAAATCCCTCAGTCTCCGATCTCAATCCAGCAGACTTGAGAAACATGTTGGACAGATCCATCGAGAGCTCTTCTCTATGTATGATGCCGTAGAATTTACCATGAAGGTGCTTGTCAACACGTTCTCTTAGTAGAAGCGTATGTTCTGCTTCCTGTACACGAATTTTGAGCACCGAAGTTGTTAGTGATGCTAGGCCATGTGTAGTGTCGCTGAAATCAAATGGGAGGCCAAGCTCCTCTGCGGCCCTATCTGTGGCACGGTATGGAAACGACGCAACATTGTTGGCTTCATGTTGATGTACGAGTCGCATAAGAGAATCTGCACTATTGAGAACTGAGCAGGCTGTAGCCAGAATCGTTCGATGAAGACACTCCAAGCTTAGCAAGCCTCTGCCCCTTTATCTCGAGGTAGGTATATTCGAGGTACGGAAGATCTAGGATGATGACTTTGATGGATTGTCATCATCTTGCGTGTGGTTCGGTCAAGTTGCTTCAACTCATCGAGGTTCCATTTTACTGCGCCAAATGTGTAGAGCAGTATAGGAGCGGCCAACATATTGCTCGCATGGATCTTATTCTTTTCAGATAATTCGGAAGCCCAAATTTTTCTGAGAATTTAGCGATACCTTTTTACAAGGGCCGTTTTTAACACACGCACATCTTGGGTTTTCGCTTGCGGTATTCCAAGATCTGTATATGTTTCTCTATTACCAAGTTGTTGAATGGTATTTCCGCCTATGAGTTGAACATCCCGATCGTCACTCGATGGTGTAGTTTCTAGTCGTCCTTGCCGTAGGTGGACGGAGGCACACTTGTCCAGTCCAAAGCTCATGCCAATCGCTTCGGAGTACCTATTCACCGCCTCCACAAGGTTGTTAAGATCCTCTTTCGAGGAAGAAAAGAGTTTCAGTTCGTCCATATATAAGAGGTGGTTGACCTTACAGTCTGTTCAATAAAAAAGGAATCGCGATTATTCGTAAAAAATAGAACATATTTAATTTTTCTTTTTTTAAATTTAAGGTCACTAAAAGGGCTACGGCGCACTTACTTAATACTTTCTCCAATCTTCATCTCTGACCAAAACAGCTTGGCACCTCCTAGGCATGCTTTCGACAAGGGATTCGGCATATTAAATGGGAAGTGACCTCCATAGTCCTCTATTATGATGAAAGAGCTGTTTCAGGACATCTCTGAAAGCTTTCTCTTCATGATGGACCAAACATTATCAATGGAGTTGGCATCAGGAGACAGTGAAGGTCATTCCATTGTCTTGATGCAATTTTCCATTTTCCACCAGGTGCAAAGTCAACTGGCTCCTTATCTTCTTGCAATACCCAATCTTCGCTTTGAGCTCCAAATAATTTCTTTACTGATCTCAAAAGATCACGCTGATAAATTTGGAGCATTTTTCGAGCATTCAAATTCTTCTTAAGAAGCTCCAAACAACCAAAAACACCCTTAGAAAAGCATCCCCAAACGTCGTTGCTCGAGAACTGCCCCTTCTAGCCAAATCATCGACACTTTTTGTGGGTTCAAAACGTTGCACCCACTGTTGGACAACCTTTTTCGACTTTTAATTGAATTTTGCACATGCAGCTTGCTTCATTTTCGTACCCAGAGTTCGAGCGATATTGAAACTAACGAATATTTGCTTAATAAGTAGCCCATGGTTTGTGTTATCGAATGACTTACGGTAGTCAATCCAAGCCGTGGACAGATTGCGTCGATACCTGATCGAGTCTTGGGTAATACACCTGTCTATTAACAGATTCTCCCTGCAACCTGCCAGCCCTCTCTTGCGTCCACGTCGTTTAATTATTGCACTCCATACCGGCTCGATAGATGTTAATATTCTCTCTTTGACGATGCCAGTGAATAGCTTGTAGCTGGAGTTTAAACAAGCTATGGGCCTGTAGTTCTCCGGACTTGATTAATCTCCGGTCTTAGGGATCAATACTGTGCGTCCTTTCACCAGCCACTGTGGAATGAGTTGTTCTCCGTTCATGAAAGTAGTAAATATACTAGCTAGATGTTGGTGCGTAGAAGTGAACTTCTTCCACCAAAAGTTGTTGATTTTATCTGGCCCTGGCGCTGAAAAGTTCTTACTTCTAGCGATAACTTTCTTCACTTCTTCAGCAGTAATTAGTGGACGCTCTTCCTCTGGTGCCTGCAACCTTTGTCTTTCGCAAAAGTTACGAAAGAGTCATATATCTAAAGCGTCTTCATTTAGCTGATAAGTCTCTCCATACACTTTCTCCCAGAAGATTTGAATCTCTTCTCGACTAGGCGGACTTTTAACGGCATGTGACGTTTTATTGAACAGACGGGAAGGATGAGTAGAAAAGGTGGAATTTTCCTGAATCCATTTTACTCGCCGTTCAAGGCGCTGTTTCGCTCTTGAAAGAGATATTATTTTTTTGCGTCCAGTGCTGCTTGATGGTCAAAAGTTAACACTTTTTCAGCGTGTGATTTGCTTTCCTTAAGTTTCGAGCAAGTGCCCTAACTTTTGGAGTGAATTTTTGATTTGATGTTATGTAGCTAATCACGCACTGAATATTTGATACATGCCGTCTCGCCGTTTCAATTTGAAACTGAAGCTGTGCAATACGCCCGCGAGTCTTACTCAGGCATACTGAAGTATCGTTACTTCTATTGTAGCTAAGCAGAGAGACAGCATTCTCGTAAACTGCACAGATTACAGATATTAACATCTTCGGCGAGCAAATCGGGAAGAGCATTATTAGCTTCAGATAATTTGTCCATCGTGAGAAGGACTTTTTGGTGGATAGATCTCCAATTCTCATGTTGGCATTATCGGCTATGTGCAATGGTGGTCTTTCTGGAACGGGTGGTATGTTCGCTATAGGATGTTGCTCTTCTCCTTGCCGAAAAAGAGCTTCATATCCGTTTTCGCGCAAAAAGGATACCTGATCCCTTCAACACTGAGGCGTTTTATGAGCATATTCCGGGTGCATATTGCCCCAACGGTCATGTAAACTCTGCATAAATCCTCTTCGCGTCGGTGAGCTTGTTTGCCAACAGGTAAGGATGTCCCTCCTGAGTTAGTCCGACCACTTATATCGATATTCTCGCGTTTGTCACGGGCTATTGCCTGATCGTCGCCTCGGTTCAATCCTATTGCCACTCCCAACTGAACCATGACCTCCATCCGAGGGAGGCCTATTGTGGGTGGCACTGCGCGATACTGGTGACGCAACCGCATAATTCGTTGCAGTGGGGAGTTAGCCCAATGCAACGCGGCTGACTGCAAGAGCCGGAGCTCTGGGGCGATGGGTTCGCCACAGCCCTACTATTCTTCTTATTATTATTATAAAGTCCTGCAGAAACTTTTTCGTACAATCGTCAGTGAGCACCCGGATACACTTTTTTCCTTTTACTCTACCATTTGATGATCTTACACTTTTCTCTTACACTAGTACTTTTTCCCTCTGCAAACATATTTCTCATTATTGAAAAATAAAAAGTTAGTTAAAAATATGACATCCTTACATGATAAAGTGAGAGAAAGAGTGGTTCTGCGACTCCTGACCGACGATCGCATGAAAGAGTTCTAAGGGTGCCTTTTAGCGGACCTTGTTGGTTTATGGAATATCTGATTGGTTGCGAACGTAGACGTATTAGCTAGAAAGACCCAGCGTTGTTGGCGCTTAGTGTGTAATACACAATCGTTTCGGGGGGACAGAGCCGTCACACAGCGGATTGCCTGTTATGGTTGGTTGATGCGTGCATTGATACCTCTGTCCGTTTGATCAGTGCAGGCAGAAAGTCCATAAGAGTTGAAGAGATAGAGAGCTGAACATTGGACAAAAAGTACTCTCTGATTCTTTTACTGGAATGTCTTTTCTACTTGCACCAGTCACACGGACAGATATATAAATGCACCATAAAGACGATTCAGCGAGTCCAAAACGGTTCAACGCATGAGCCGATCATGACGGGCACTCCGCAACATGGCGGCTCTGTTCACAAGAACCGATTGCGTATTCTCCCGGGTGCCTGTTGCGCTGGGACTTTCGAACGGCCGGTTCATATCTCTGCTTGCTGGCATTCAGCCTGCCTGTAGAAAGTCCATGACATGGAAAGAAGAAAGATGATCTTTCTGTATCTCTTTCACTCTTGTGAAATTTCTACAGGCAAACGTTGTGCAAAAAACGGTATTGAAGTCCACAGGAATGAAAGAGATGGAGAACGATAAGAATGGTCGTTCTCTTTCAGTCACCCATTTTTTACGTTTATAACATTTTTTACGTATAATACGTATTATACGTATAGAAGTTCGGGTTACGCGTAACCGTGCAACCCTGGTGAGCCCACTCCCATAGGCAAAGTGGAGAAAGAAAACTAGCAATTGCAAGACCCCCTAGGTGGCACTGATGTGCCATCGAAATGTGTTGATTAGCATTAGCAATGGCGTCCCATATCAGCGTCAAACTTGGCACAAAACGCAAATCGTCAAATCACTAGATATTTCAGCCCAATTCGACGCTCCTATGAGACTCTATCCTAATAGTAAATCTAACCGAACAAAAATTTTTCCCAGGGGAAGGGGAAATCGTTGCTACGTCCCCAGGTGTCGCTGATACGCCTCGCCACAATCTCTAAGTACCCCCACGAAATACATCGGAGTGGGCATACCGTGCTTTAGAGTGTAAATTTGCTATAAAAGCGCAACTTACCAAATTGGAATACGGCACTAGGTAACTCGATCTAAAGGCTTATTTACACCCTCCTAGTAAAGTTCTCTTCATCTCGATGTGACCAGTGGAATTAGCTATTATTCTCCAAATTCATACTATCCTCACACGTTAAAGTAAGAGGAAGTGAGTTTTTTTAACATAGGCGTAAATGAGTCGTAATGCTGGCAATAATGAGGAAAACTGTGGAAACAATTGGAAGGCGTTGGCGAATCACGATACAAATTGATGACTCTGTTCTTTGTTAAGGACGCAAGTAAAATAGAGAGGGAGAGAATTTTAATTCCACTCTGTACCATTTTAAATTCTTGTACGTAAAGTACGCAGTAAAATCAGGGCCCTTTCACATGATTACAGATCCGCAAGTTGTAGACTTGCTCAAGTCATGAGTAGTGAAAATAGAGATTTTTCCGTAGCGGAAAAATCTCCGAATAGCCTTAATTTGAATTCTCGATTTTTTCAAATAGAAAATTTAATGTTTTTCAAATTATAGGCAAGTTAGTATTGAGCTAAAAATAATTATGGAAGAATAAGGACGATGAATTGAATACATTTGTCAATGTTTTGATGAAAAGAAACGAGCACAGGCCAAATCAGCTGATTTTTCTCACTTCTGACAAAAACTAATATGTTTGTGCACATGAGGTAAGTGTTTTTGTCATTTGTCAACATCATAAATGATCATGAAAAAGCATGTCGATTACCATAGTTCAGAAGCAACTATAGAGATTATGTTTGGGGTTATGCCAGTTACGCTTTCGCAAAGACTAGCCGTAAGACTTATACTGGCTGCTGTTTGCAAAAGCATAATATTTTTATGTTAATAAATATTTTTAAAAATTAACTCTTGTGCAAAAAAAAATTATTTTCTTGAAAGAGCGATACAAATCAGGGAACATCCGAAACGTATGCACACAGAACTTGCAGAGAAATCATATGATTGGACATGGACTCTGCTTCTTTTTCTCAAAACATTGAAAAATGTATTTAATGCATCGCACTTATTCCTCCATAAATATTTTTAGCTCAATACTCAATAATTTAAAGACTGTGGCGATGTTTAAGAGTTGTCAAATTTGCTTGGCAAAACAGCTGTATTTGCAAAATTGTTGGTGAAATTGCTCGTCCGAGCAAACTATTATATATTTGCAAACGAACAATGAAATAAATCACTCGGTCACTTGATTTTGAGTGATGATGTTTGGATGTAAAGGTGCGACGTGTTGCTGGTTGCAAGCAGACGATATGAAGTTTACAAGGTCTTCGAAGTAAACATTGAAAATTGCTCTCCAAACGTGAGAAAACGCAGAAGAATACCCGAGATGTGCGGGTAAAGTTTGCCCACATGGGGTAATTTTTGTTGCAGGTAATCTTTACCCCGAAATCCGGGTAAAGATTACACTTTGTTTTTTCTGTGAAGGTTTTAAACTGGCAAATCGAACACATTCCACAATTGATGTTTTGGAAGAGAGTTCGGAATTGGACACAGGCTACTAAAAGATGTTTCATTGTGAAAATTCCCATAATGGTTTTCTTTCGCTAATGATTTTTTCAGCTTTACAGGTAAGTTCAGAAAGTTCACTAATAAATCTGCAAGTCGTCGATACTATATAATGTTCAGACGATATTATTATAAATTATGAGCGAAATTATGAGAGAAATTATATTAGAGCGAGTCATTTTTGGCTGTCGCTTTTCCTGTCGTTTTCCTGTGGTCGCGAAAAAACTACAGGGATAAAATGACAGGTCTGTCATTTTTTTCCTGTCATATATTTTCGTAAGGGTTTGATTTCCAATGCGACGACTGCACCCACATATCAGTTCAGTTTCATCGCCTGCGACAGTGGTTTGTTGCAAGCCATGGGAGAAAGACTACAATTATTATTCAATTTTCTTGACAAGGAGGAAGATCTTTTAATAATTTTATTACAAGATGCAGTTCGGAATGAGCCTCAGGCCTTTCATTCGACAAGAGATCTTGAGGGGATCATAATTATTCCATTCATTTTTTTTGCCTCTTGTGTAATTCATCTCTTTTGGTAGAAATTTCATATTATTTTATTTTAATTGAAAATTCTTGTATTTTTTTTTTAGAAAATGTATGTTTTTAGTTGAAAATTAAATTATTTGGTTGAAAATTATATTGTTTGTTGAAAATTTATATTTTATGGTTAAAAAAGTAGACGTTTTTGTAGGTAATTCGACTCTTTTGGAAAATATTTAATCTCTTTTTCTTGAAAACACAATTGCGGAAAAAATAATCTTTTTTTGTCGACGAGACCGATCGCGCGCTTGAGCGCGCGTGTTTCGTATCTGAAAATTTATTTTGATGCAAAGAATTCGGGGGCATGTGAAACTTTGCCGTAAGAGCAAATTACTTTACGCAGGTTTTTGTGAATAATTTTTCAAAAAAATAATGGTTCTCAGACGTCCGTGTTCATCTTCTTTACATCTGGGCAATAATATTTTTGTTTGAAATTGTATATTTTAAATAAAAACCCACGTAATCTAAATTGATGTGCAGTAAAGTATCCTGTGACCTCAAGATGTTTTGAAAACATTTTTGATCGATTGTTTAAAAAGTAAACTAATTATTTTAGCCAAATAATTCTGTGTATACAGAATTTTAAATCATTTCATTCGGGCGTTGTGCTCCCAAGAAAATACGTAAAGATTTCCAAGATCTAACTCGAGACAATGCCACGTACAATTGTCTATGATTGAATACATCGTTACGAAGATCTACTACAATTTTTTCGAAAGTTTGTCCTTGGCTTCTATTAATTGTCATCGCAAATGCTAATTTGATTGGAAAATGCCGCCGCCTTAAAGCGAAAGGGTAAACGTCGTCACAATATAATGAAATGCGATGCATGAACACAATACTTCTTGCTTTATCCCCTGTTAAGATACGACATCTTCCAAGATTATTAGCAAGTTCAAGTATTTGTAATCGCGTTCCGTTGCATAAACCTTCATTGATACATAAGTTTGGTATGAGCATTACAATCGAATTATTCCTTAACCGTAATTCATACGATAAAAAATTAGGAAGGTTTAAAGTATTCAGAAATTTCGGCAGTATCACATTTGTAATATCTCCATTATCGCAATTTTCCGTAC
>CAKNWT010318694.1:0-12305 GCA_932066315.1 Andricus coriarius
ATGAGATTTGATCAAAATAATAGAATTTTCAATTATATAATAGAATCTTTAACAAAATAGTTTCATTTTCTACATAACAAATGTAATAGTAGATAGTTTAGGGTTTTCCATATATTACGTAAGCCGTTTTTCTTTTGTTTATATTGTTGTGTCCTTAACTTAACAGCAATTTTGTTCTCGTCTTGATCGAAACAAAAGAAAAACGGATTACGTAATATACGGACGATCCCTGACACAAAAAGATAAAATTTCCACTAAAGGAAATGGTTTTTCAAATAAATAAAAACGAATTTTTAACCAAGAAGATTAATTTTTGACCAAGAAGAAAAATTCTCAACAAACATTTTTTATACCAAAAAAAAGTTTATCGAAATTGTTGCACTTTTAAGCCGAAAGGCAATTTTTCTGTGAAATAGTTGAATTTTGAAACCGAAAATATGAATTTTCAGCAATCATACTAGTTGGCAACCAAACGTTGATATATTTGGACGATTTAGTTTACGAAATTGATGGTGCAGAAATTCGTAATATTTTTTAATAGATAAACAAACTGAAAAGAGCCATTTAAGGTCATATGTACGCAGTTAAGCGAACAATCAAGTTTTCCACAACAATGTGCACGATATTTTCGAGATATTTTCTGTCATCATTATTGTTATGGTTGAGACCACAAGAGCCCCTGACGCTTGGGTGGTCACGTTTCGTCCGCTTGTAGGCCTAATCGTGACTTCAAAGCCCTCTATATACGATGAGGACCGCAGCTAGGCTATTGGCGGATATTTCTGACTCACTGATACAGTCACAACCTGCTGGTGCCAGACACTTTCCTGCAATCGCGGAGCATTGGCAAAGGATATAAATAGCTATTCCATACCCTTGCCTCACTCGTGACGGAGGCGGCCATCTGTGAGGCATCCTATAAACATTTATGTTAGGACCTTGACATCGTTTCTGCAGCCTTTCCTATTTTGTTAGCTCGTTTTGAGTTTATATTTGAACCCTTGAGTTTTTTGCCCGAACAATTGGTCCGGGAGTAGTGGAATTTTCTCTTGCGGCTAGTTTTGGTAACCTGTACGGGGTCTGATTTTTCTAAGGTGCAATGCCATTAACGACGCAGTCTTTGTTCCATTCAGGGCTCTCCCCATCACTGGGCAAGGCTGTCTCGCCGTTAACCCATTCCTTTCTCGCGGACAGGATAACACGATACTTTTTTCCAAGAAGATAGCAGTCATGGTCTTTATGGTGGGATGAAGCGGCTCTAACCATGGTAGTGCCCCCAATCATCCACCACACAACCGCAGCATAGGTTAGCTTGGGTCACAGGATCGCTGTATAGATCCACATAAGTGTTGCATTACCCCGAATAGCGCATCCAGATGCTGGCTGGCCACGATGACCAGTATGTCGTCTGCGTAGTCTATAGCGCGGTAGCCCTGTCTCGTGAGCAGATGAAGCAGTTTATTTACTGCAAAGCACCACAGCAGGGGCGATAAAACACCTCCCTGAGGACATGTCGAGTCAACAATTCCACATAAAGTGGTATCACCCTTCGTCGTTCTTAGGTTTCTATCGCCCAACGTGTGACAAGTTCATTTCACGATTGCAGTTAGCCTACCGCGTGCAATCGTAGCTGCGCTGATCACCTCTCTAGAGGTGCAGTTAGAAGCACCTTTGATGTCCATTAAGGTTCCAATCGCGAAGCCTTTCTACTTCAGGTGGACTTCAATTAGGTTTACTGCTCCGCTTAGCGATTTTTCAGCCCTATATGCAAATTGATCCTGCCTGCTTTCGGAATGAAGACTACTCGTCTACCTCTCCATGCCCTCTGGACATATCCTAGTGTCAGACTGACCCTAGTAAGTCTCACAAGCGGCCCTATGATGATCTCTTCAGCCTTCTGTAAGAAGACCGTGTATATACCATCCGGACCAGGAGACTTGTATGGGCTGTAAGACTTCAAGGCCCAGCTGACCATGTTGGGGGTAACGATCTCGTGGGCTAGCCGCCGTTTCAGGTCAACTTGATCTACAGGCGGCTTTAATTACCTCAGAGGTGTCGCCTCAGTATGTCGTAAATGAGGTCCTGAGTTCAGCCCTTTTAGCAGTACTAGCATGCCTGAACCTCTCTCTGGTTTCCCTACGAAGAACTTCAAATTAAGGTGCTACCGGTATGTTTCCCTAGCCTTTCGGACTCCTATGGGTCGCCAGTTTCTTCCATAAGAAGATTTGTTGGCCTCTGTAAAAATATTGGCTGCCATATCCAGGGTGTCCACGTCTCGAATTGGCATAAGCACCTCCGAGACTGTACTCTTCAATTAAGTGAAATACTGGTCCCAGTCCGTTATTCATGAATTGTTTGCCCACATAGGGCCCCCGAGTACGGTAGATTTCAACTCAAACTCTATCCGTGGGTGATCTGAGAGAGTGGGTTCGTCTGTCACCCTCCATTACTTAACATTGTCTCTAAAACTTCCGGTACAGAGGGTGATATCAATGAATGCTCCCCTGACCGAGTTATGAAACGTCGGGTAATTCCCCATATTGAGAATATCTAAATCAGTAGTAATTATATATTCCAATAGATCATTCCCTCTTGAGTTGACGTCAGCGCTACCCCAAAAAGTATTCTGGGAGTAAGCCTCGCAACCCAACTGAAAAGGGAGACCCCTTACCTTGCAGTGTTTCACAAGTATACGTACTTCCTCTGAAAGGTTTCTTTCGCTGTTATATAAAAAGTAGGCCGATCCCATGACTATCTTCCAATTTCTATAACATCTGTGGCTATCACCATCAGATCTCAAGAACATAGTTCTAGCAGCTGGACAACGTTGCCTTCCTTCGCCAGTATGCAGGCCATGAGTTTGGCCGCATTGGGGACTCTGTGACAAAACCATGCTCCCCCTAAGGGATCGTGCACATAATACGTCACGCGTTTTTCTTTCGTTTATATCGTTGTATCCCTTTTGGCTTCATGGCAATTTTATTCTTGTCTTTATTTAAACAAAAGAAAAACGCGTTACGTATTATATGCACGACCCCTAATTCCCTTACTGTATCTCGAACTGACCAAGGTTCCTCGGTTGGTAAGATAACTGTGTGTTAGTAAGATCTCTATTTAGAGAGCACGGTCTACTTTTTTCTATTGTGGGGAAGCTAGGGGACGGTAATGTAGCGGTATTACGGCAGGGAAATTATAAGAGATGGAGGTTTGAACGACTTCATTGATTTTTTTAAAACCTAGAACCGCACACATATCTTAAACCTTCAAGAACCGTACACATGTGTCCCTGTGTCTCCGGTACCTTTTCGCGTAGATTGTTACGCCTTTGTTGGTCCAAATAATACCTTTTTTTTACATTTTCTTTAGGAAGAGGACATATATAGATTATTCTTCTATATGAATCATTTGTGTAATACAAATTGCGATTTTTGGAAACAAAATTCATTTGAAAGTATGAACGTTGCATTAGAGCGTGGAAATTCAAGCCATTTGAGGTCCGCATTCCTGAAATGCATACGACCGAGGTGCTTTGCACATTGGGCTTTTTGAACTTTTTTCGCCTTTTTTTGAGTCGCATAATGTACATCGGTTCCTATTTTTGAGGATTATTGGTTGGTCACTAAGAGTGACTTTTATGTTTAGTAGATTTGAGATGTTAATTTGCAGATCTCGAAGAAGCTATGCGGTACTGCAGCCTGTTCTCGCAAATTGTATGCATTAGACTAATGTAAAATTATCGCATTGATTCCACTTCCATCCATCATTGCCAAAAAATATGCGTAGACCAGTGTGGCGTTTTAGAAGTCAGCATTTAATTTATAGCATGGAAGCTAACAGAAAGACAAATTTGTTTTTGTTTGGCGTAGGTATATGGCACTAATCTCATAATATCTTTGCCCAAAATGAATTAAGATTTACCTCTATTCCCTGCAACTTTGAACGAAGGCGAAATTTCGCGCTTATTTTTTTTCAATAGGTCTGCTATTGTCGATAAAAATGGTCGTCTATTCTCTGGACCATTTCGAAGGAGATGAACTAGTTATCGCACTTTAGGTTTCTGTTAGATCCGTGGATCAGCTGCGAACCAACATAACAAATTGCGTAAAATACATAGTATGTTCGAGCATCAGTCATCATGACAATATTCATCCCATACTTTGTAACGCTACTATTTTTAAACTAATTTTATTTTATCAGCATTCAACTTTGGAACCGTACTTCGAGGTTGATTTTACCACCAAAATCTAAATCATAATCTCATTTCTAAATTGCTAGGGCGCCAGACTTTTCTTGGTTCAGTTTCTCAAAAAATAACCAAATATACAGTGAAAGAAAAAGAGAGAGTGTAATTCGAAAGAAATAGGTTTCTGATTCTAGAAATTATAACAAACTAATCATGATAAATAACATACACCATTTATTAGGAAATCATGTTAAATAGAATTAGTGCGAATTTACATTCGAAATAGTTCTCAGGATTATCTTAAACATAAATTATAACATTCTAAGGATTTTAGTCTAAACAATTTCTATACATCAATACCCTAAATAAATGCTTTTTTTGTTGATTACTCCGCTCTATTTTGGGATTATAAGTGAGAAGGGAGTCTATCGCAAAAACACGATAAGTTAGGTAATGCTAGGTTAAGGCTCAACAAAGGGAACTCAAAATCAAAAATAACACAGGCCCACCAAAAAAAAATTTTTGTTCTGAGTCTTGGATGCGAATACGATATTTCCATGTATTTTTTCCTGCTGAAACCGAATCCGCAAACCAATTTTACCTCTACACGTCATGATTTTGACTTAACCTCAAAAACACCCGAAAAATCCGTAAAACCGTACAAATCATTTACCCCATACCACTTTCAACCCCCCCCCCCCCAATTGGTAATTCTATAACACCATAATCTCATAATCCCCTAACCTTGTGATACTATAACTCCATAACCTCAAAACCCAATAACCTCATTTAGTAGAACAATCTGGTTCGGGAAAACAGAACAATTTCGTGAATTTTTTTTGTGTAACTTAGTCATGGGTAAGGTGGGTAAGTAACTCTATAACCCCACAATCGCACAGCACCATAACCTCAAAACCCCTTCATTCAGTTAAAACCACGACCACTATCCCATAGCATCAAAGAAATGTAACTATTTAATCTATTCACATGAAACTCGAATATGTTGGGTGACTACCGTTGTTTATGATAAGGATAGTAGACATTTAATACTCTACTAATTGAAGAAAAAACAAAGTAAATGCGATGAAAGTGTTATGAGGTTTTGGGGGGTTTGAGATTATATTTACCCTGACTGTTTTCCACAAGAAACTCTCACGAAACTGTTATGATTTCGAGAACCGAACTTCTCCACAGAATAGGATGAGGGGGTTAAGGGGTTATGGTATATGGGGTAATGCAGTGCAGGGGTTTCGAGGTTATCGTGTTGTGGGATTTTGAGTTTATAGAGTTAGTTACCCAGGACTATGTTCCACAAGAAAAAATCACGAAATAGTTCTGTTCTCCCGAAACAGATTTTTATCCTAAATGAGGTTACGGGGTTTTGAGGTTATGGAGTTATGGTATCACGAGTTTGACCAGTTTAAGGGATTTTTTCGGGTATTTTTTGAGGTTATGTCAAAATCCTGACGAGTAGAGGTAAAACGGGCTGCGGATTCGGTTTCAGCGACAAAAAATAAATGGGTATATCATATTGGCATTCAAGAATCAGAACAAAAAATTTTTTAGAGGGCCTGTGTAATTTGGGGGTATCGCTATAAACTCGAGGAAAAAGGGATACGCTATATTAAAATTCAACTAAGGGAAATTGCGGGGAAAAGCCATATCATTTTGGATTCGCTAAATAAAATCAATAATAATTTGAGGGTACTGCTATAAACTCGGCGGCCGTGGATGATCCAGGAAGAAGCGATTGGTGGAAGACGTCGAGCCACGTGATGCTACGCGCTGATTGGCGCAACTCAAACCGGACAACCTAGCGAACCTGCCGACTATGCGTTGCGCGTCCCGACACTCTCGCTCCAAACTCTCGATAGAACTGACACGAAAAATTGTATATGTGGAGGATGGAAATAAGTGAAAGAGATTTATAAAGCGAATTTCGATAATTAAACTATGTCTGACGAGCCGAAAAATATATTAAGGAAGATAAAATACGAAGGTGTAAGCCGAATTTTTTTATTCTGACGGTCGGTTGTTAGATGCTAAAGCTTGTGATACCGCCAGAATGCTCAGCCAGTCCTCTAAGTACCGCGTACTTTTTTTTCTCTGTGTTTTGGGGTGAGCTTTTCCGCAATTATTCTTTTCCGTGATTAAGTTTTCGTTTGGGGTGTGACTTTATTTTTAGGGAATGTTAGGTCGTCATGTAGGATGTAGCCTACTTCTGTTGAGAGGTGAGAAGTTAAATTTATCGGTTCTCACGCCTCAAATCTGCATTAAATTCGTGAGTGTTTGATTTATATAGCGAGAGTCTCTATTACCGGAAGTTAACAGAATAAAAATGTCGGCGTCGCACCGCGTGGTCAGTGCTAGTTTGTACATTGTAGTTTTTGGGAACCGACGACGAATTCCTTTTTTTTTTATAATTATGGAAAGATTTAGGGAAATTTTAGTGTGAGAATTCCTTTGCGTTATCAGATCTTACGTAATATTAGGTTATAATAGAATTTTAGCCACGTGTCAATTGGCTTCCCTTAAGATGGCGTAGGCGTGCGGTAATCACGTGTTTTACCTCGGAGTTGCCCAGCTGTTAAATTTTAACTAGATACATCCTGAATTTTGGTTATTCATTCAAAATTTCAGTAATCGATTTTGGTAATCTGATCTTTAAGTGTTAAAGGAATTTTGAGCTTCGTCATCATCGAACTCTAATTTTTAATGGATATCGAAAAACAAGCCGGTGATGGAGCTTTTCCAAGAACATCTTTAGGAATAGACGATTTGCGGTGTTCACTGTATCTCAGCTGGAAATGATCACAAATCAAAATTCATTAAAATTTAGTCAGAGTATCATTAAATCCTTCAGTAACGTTCTCTGATTATTATTTTTTGAAATTTTTGGTGATCAGTTTAATTGAAAATTGCTATTTTTCACATAAAATTCCGCCATTTTGTTAGTAGAAAACCCCCTTAATGTAAAAAAAAATCTAAAACTTAATGTTAGGGAGAGGTATTTTACATTTAGGAAGTGTGTACCAAGTTTGAAATGAATCAGTAATGTAGTTTTTGAATGACAGTGAACAAGGACTTTTGAAAAGTAGTTTTGAGAAAAATGCGATACAGTGAACATCGCAAATCGTCTATTTCTAAAGACGTTCTTGGGAGAGCTCCGTCACCAACTTTTTTGTCGATATCTTCGCATAATAAGATTTGACAATGTTGTTGAAGCTATACTTAATAATGTACAAAAGGTTTAAATAAATTTGCTCAACCCATATTTATAAAAAAAATTCACAAAAAATGTGTTTTTTTTTCACGCTAAAACGCTTACATTAGGAGAGGAGACTAAATAATCAATAACTTCGAGAGTTTTTCTCTGATCGACTTCAAATTTTAAGACTATATTCGAAATGTGCCCAGTGGTGATATTTAGAGTCAGAAATAATTATTTGTTAAAAAAGTTAATGACAAAAGAGTGGCGAAGTGTCCTCTCCGGAACTAATCAGCGTACAGAGATGATTCTTGCTGGTGCTACTGCTATACGTGCTCCACGACCCTCTCTCACACTCACACAGTTACCAATTCCCTAAGCCCTGATGGATAAAAAGGGATAGTATTCAGGGTACCAATAACTGTCAATATTTCTGAATAAATAACAGGCCATCCATATTGTTCATAAAAATCGTTAACGTTCGTTTCTCATAGGGATATGTTGAATCATGTGAATCAGGTCTATCAGGTGTTTTCAGGTATAATTCTTAATAATACGAAGCCATTGAAATATTTCGCATTCTTCTAAAACAATCGACTTTAAATATCTTGACCATCTATCATTTCAAGTACAAGCCCTTTTTTTATTCCAAATGTAATTATTTTTTTCAAAATTTTATATTGTAATGGTTTGGTTGGAAAATTATCCCTCGCAGTTAAAAATTCATTCCTGATGAATTTCCAACTAATATCATTTATTTTGAAATGTAATAGAAAAACTTTGAACAAAAAACATTAATTTGTTGTAGACCACTGGCCAAGGTGAGAACTCCGAGAATCGACAGTCATCTGTGCGGCTTCCCAATTGAATTTTTCGATAGAAAAATTGAGTGAAGGGCCTGTGAAATGAGGTGCCGATTTACGGAGATTTTTTAAAGCGACGAGTTTGCTCACCCTAAATGACTCATGTCCATTGTCCGGAAAATTTCCCTAAAAGCCAAAAAACACGCGCCTGGTCACGTTTCGCCAACGTGTTACGCTCCGTTAGCCCGCCGATTTCCTCGCGTGTCTCGTTCTATCCTATGCGTATCTTCTCTCTTCCGCTCTATTACCATCCGTCTCTTTCCTACACAACTCTCTCTCCCTCAGACACATAGACTCGCGACTCAGAGGATCTCAACGGGCTAACAAATTAAACTCTGTAATGGTTGAAGTTAGAAATCAAATAAACAACTTGCTTAATTCAAAATATAAGTTTAATGAATGATGACAATGAGTAGCCCCCCCCCCCCCATATTACTTAAACTAAATAGTCGATATATGTGTATCTGGAAATCCACTTACACATATATCGAATGCATTATAGAAATAAGCGTTAGATTTAGTTTTTATTATTCATAGTTATTTCAGGTCGACAATTAACCATGTAAATATTTCTTTTCTTTGTAGGGTAACAGGACGACTATTCGGGTTATATCCATTTTATAAAATCTCAAAAAAAAATTCATTTAAATAATAATTGTAAACAAATAAACCCGAAAAGTCGTCCAAATAGACTTAGCCACTTCCCGTTTGCGGGTAATTAGAGTTAAGGTAGTTTTAAGCTAACTGTTACAATTTCACTAATTTTTAACAACTATTACTATTTTTAATATCAATTTAAAGTTATAATGATTTCTGTTAAATTAGATTTAGTATGGCCGCCGGCGCGCGAAGGTTTGGGTAGTAGGCAAGGCTGCTTGTCCCCACCGATCGGCTGCGACTCCGTTGTCGTTTATCAGCCAATCGGTGGGCTCGCTGGCGCTCTCACTGCTGCCGAGACCTACGTGCCCGGGCTGCCGAGAGTAGAGGAGAGTCTAAAGAGTCAGTCATTCTACAATTTTCGGAAGCGATAATTACTCTGTACTACCTTCCTCTTTGCTACGAGAATAAAAAATCTAAAATCCGATCAACCCAGGTCTTCTGACTTTTTCTTCATCCATCATCGCGAACTTCGTATATTTTCTCACCCTGGCCCTTCAGGGTTTCTTCAATCGTCGTTCGGTGCCGTAGTATCTCCCGGGAGCTCAAAATATATCGGGAGTTTTTTACGTCGTGTCATTATTTTTATTATTTAAAAGTTTCCGTGCGATGTGATCGGGTCACTTCCTTACTCCCAACCACCATCCTCTTCCTTACCCCCCCCCCCATACAAAATATATATATACAAAAATCGTCCCATGGATGGCAAGAGCGCGTGGCAGCTATTTATGAAAGGTGGAGCCAAGAGGGTGTACCTCCCACTACCCACCAGCCAGCAAAACGTCCCGCGCGGTATGCGCGATTTAGATGCCTGGCTCGCTGCCCGCACAAAAACAAACGCCGCTCCACAGCTTCCCCAGGGCAACTAATCTCTCCACCCCCATTCCAATCTTCTACCCATCCCCCCCCCCCCTTTGTTTCTCTCCTCGTACACAAGGGACATACCTCCCACACTACCTCACGTACATACCCTAACCATTCCTAATCCCAGTACGTTATTCCGGCGCAACGTAACCCCCTCGCCCCACACAACCTATACAACCAAAAGGGGTACATATCAAATTCTTAGCCCAAAAGTTCAACTTTCCTCCAAGCAGTTTAATTTCCCACCAAAAACATAAATTCCTAACTAAAATGATAAATCTTCTAAAACATAGTAAAATAATTTGAAACCAAAAAGATCAATTTTATTCACAGGAGTTTAACTTTTAACCAAATGGTTTTATTTTTAACCAAAAGGATCAATTTTCAACTAAAATTACATATATTCCATTACAATAGAAGAATTTGAACCAAAAAAGAATAATTTTAACCCTAATTAGTCACCTGTGGTGTAGCACACCCCACGGGCTTTTCGATTTTTTTCCGATTGCCTACGTTTATTTCTTGAAGTATTTTTTTTCGAATAGTTAAATTATCACTGAGAATTTGGAGATATTTTTTTTCCCTATTTTGTATTGTTTCATCATCACTCATGATTTTTTTTCAGCCAAAAATATTTGAAGGTGTATTTTTAGGTGTGCTTTTTGCATGATAGTTCGCCAGTATTCCTTCGGCTGTTGTCAGGGAAGTTTTCTTGTGGAAATTACTTTTTCGTTCGTTCGTTCGTTCCTTGCTTTTGTTACTTTTTTCTTGCTTTTTAGGAAATGGGAACTATTAAAATTCAAGGATTGAGATTTAAAATAGTAGATGCTGGTGGTCAGGGTGTCTGCTTGTTTAAAAGTATAGCTATATGTTTGCGAGAAAGGAGTGATTTAACAGTGACCCTGCAGGAAAAATACCATTATAATGCACAACAAGAAATGGTTCACCATTTTGTTAAGGATATTGTCGGTCGATATGCAAATTTAACAGAGTGTACCGGAGCAGCTGATTTATATCAAGTAAATGTAATGGTTCTGCTTGGTGGGTCCCTGTCACCACTACGTAGCGCGTCCTCAGGTTGCGGATAGAGGAACGGCCCGTAAGGCTGAACAGCCCCTCAGGTTAACTGCGAATACAAGAATAAGCAGTCGCGGACAGCCGATAGGAACCAGTCGTGGGTGTAGTGAGCCCACACTGGTAAAAAATAGGTACACGACAACCATGGCTTGAAGGGACCCACCCATTCGCGCTGATACGCAATGGGTGGGTTCTGGCAAGCCAAGGTGCAGCGTGTACCCACCTAGAAACACTACCCGAACCAAAACTAAAAATCTTGTAAGGGAAAAATCCTGCTGCCTCATTGGACACTGCAGCGATGCCACTGCCCACAAGGGATGTGTGGAATGATTCGCCTGTATAGGGCCAAAGGGGTATTGATGCCAGTGGGCGAGCTGCCTTGCAGGGGGATGTTGGGATATGAGGATGAAACCGTAATGTGTCTGACGACAAGTTGACATGGTCCTTGTCAGAGTCGGAAAGCCCCCATATCTAGGCCTGGGGAGTTATGGGGGTCATCACTCCTAGGACGGCGGACTCACCTACGATCGGAATAGGATCCTAACGTGCGGATTTTCCTGAAATTACCATGGCTAACTTACAAAAACAAAAAACTACAGTAAAATATCTAAGGTTGGGAACTTTGAACGCGCGTAGTCTAAATACTGGCGGTTTTAGCGAACTCATTGAGGTAGCAAAGACATACGACACTGACTTGATAGCACTTCAAGAAACCTGCTGGCCGGGCGATTATGCGTCAATTTCTAAGGATAGCTATACTTTCTACTATGGGGGAGCTAAGGGGCGCACACTGGGGACCGGATTCCTTATTAATAAGCGAATTTCGCAAGCGGTTATCGACATGCAATTCATTAGCGACCGATTATCATACATTGTACTAAGGGGTAATTTCAGCAAACAGGTGTTAATCAACGTGCACTGCCCTACCGAGGACAAAGACGAAGACACAAAAGATCTTTTTTACGAAACAATTGAACAGGTTTTTGACAAGTTCTCCACGTTTGACGCAAAAATAGTATTGGGAGATTTCAACGCGAAAATTGGAAAAGAACCGATGTATAGGCCTACAATAGGGTCAGAAAGTTTGCATGACGTCAGTAATGATAATGGAACTAGAGTAATAAACTTTGCAGCTTCAAAGAACCTCGTTGTCTAAAGCACATATTTCAAGCATAAAAATATACATAAGGCGACCTGGACATCACCAGATGATATCACTCACAATCAGATTGACCACGTTCTAATTGACAGAAGACGTCATACAAACATTCTCGATATAAGATCGTACAGGGGAGCGGATTTAAATTCAGACCACATTCTCGTGATAGTAAAACTAAGATCTAGACTAGCGTTAAATAAGAAAACAAGCCGCGCAGAGCCAACAGTTCGTTTCAACATAGATAAGCTTAAAACACCAACAGAAACATTAAATTATCAAGTTCAGATTTCTAAT
>CAKNWT010318698.1:0-13895 GCA_932066315.1 Andricus coriarius
CCTTTTTAATGAGTTTTTCTTGCATGATACGGAGAGGATACGATGTGGATACTATAGCGATACGATATAGCGTATCCGTTCCGTTCATTCGGTCCGCTAGGGACACGATGACTTTGTGAAGCTCTTCGCCTGAACGTGTTATTTAAATAAGCAACATGGGAATTCTAGATTGATCTAAAAATTTATACCTCCCCTCACACCTCCTCCTACACTTCCCTGTCTCACTTTTTTCATATGGGTTCCTTTATCCCCAGCAGTATAAGGAGGGTAGAAACGAGTAAGTTACGCTTACTGCAAAAAAGGATGTAACTTAATGGTATAATAATATAAATAAATTAATTAGCTATGCGTAGCGTTAATAGTGAGCCGGAAATCCCGATAAAGAAGAAAGTCGTTAATATGTATACTTTTGACATGCCTCTTTAATGACGATGACACGTTTTTTTTTACGCATCGAAAAGGAATAAGTCGAAAATTCAAATTTTAAGCCAAACGACGACAGATAAGTAAAAAAGTTAAAGAGAAGAATTGTACCTTTTTAAAAGACCTACAATTTTTCTCTCAGCCATTTTTTTAAAAGACTTAATATTTTGGTTTTATTTTTTCGAAAATACTACGAAAAAAATCGAAATTTCAAATTTTGAGCCAAACGAGGTAAAATATGAGAAAAAGGTTCAGGAAGTAATTATAGCTTTTGAAAGGTCCTTAACAAATTTTCGGAACTAATTTTTGATAGGTTTTAATTAGGGGTATGCAAAATTGATGCGGGTCGGGTTTCGTGCAGGTCGGATCGGGTTTGCGGGATGGCCCGCAGACCCGCAATCAGCCCGACAATCCGTATTCAGCCCGTCAATCCACAAAACCCGCAAACACACAATAAATTAAAAAACCCTAAAAACTTTTCAAATATAAGATTGACTAAACTAAAACTAAAATTTTTTGAGAATTTATCAAAATTTTGAAAGTTTTTGGAATATTATCAAAATTTTGGAAATTTATGAAAATGCGGGGATTCGGGTTGAATTCGGGTTATCAAGCTGAATTTGGTTTGTCGGGTTGAATGCGGGTTGGCGGGCTGAATTCGGGTTTTCGGGTGGATTGAGGGTCTGCGGGCCAGCCCGCGAACCCGCAAACCCGACCCGCACGGGCCGGGTTATTATTTTGATTGCACACTCCTATAAACAGGTTTTTTCGGTTTTATTTATCGAAAATACTATGACAAAAATAGAAAATTCTAACTTTGAGGCAAACGACGTGAAATACGAGAAAAAGTCTTCAAGAGCAATTATAGCTTTGAAAAAGTCCTACCTTTGTCTTAACAATTTTTTCAGAGTACTTTTCCTTTTGATTTTATTTCTTGAAAATACTATGGGATAATCCAAAATTCAAATTTTGAAGAAAAAGACGCAAAATACGAGAAAAAGTGTTAAAGAGCAATTATAGCTTTTAAAAAGCCCTAAAAAATTGGTTTGAACTATTTTTTGACAGAACTTGTCATTTTGATTTTATTTATCGAAAATACTATGAAAAAAAAGTCGAAAATTTTAATCTTGAGCCAAACGACGCAAAATATGAGGAAACGTTTTTGGAGGAATTTTAGCGTTTAGAAATTCCTACAACATTTCTTTGAACTATTTTTTGACAGAACTTGTTTTTAATTTATTTATCAATATTGATATACTGGGGTCTAAAAGAGATGTTTTTCATCAAGTTTCATTCAAGCATACCAAGCGCAAAGAATAAATATCCAAGCGCGAAGCGCGAGATCCAACCGACGCGCGCTGTAGGCGCGCGATGAGATTGTGCCCACACGGTGGGCAGATTATTTTCTTTGGGTCTAACACTTAAATAATTTTTACGATAAATGTCACGGCCGCTTAAATCATACGCACTACTCACATTTGGCTTGAATAATGAATTTTACAGAGCTATTACTCGCTTTTGTCTGGTAGCAAACTAAACCTTACATATTAAGGAAACTCGAGTGGAAACTTGAGCAACAGGTAACTCCAATATTTATTATTTCATTTACTATTCTCACGCGAAAATGAAAGAGTGTGGCTCACTGTTGGAGGGGAGCCCGTTACACTGTTGAACGCAAATCCTCAAAAGAACGCCGAATTCGGTGATTTTCCGTGATGATCTAGAGTCAGAAAAATTTCCTATCGAATAAAACATTTTTCAGGGCATACAATTTTTTGGAGATTTAATTCGACCCAGAATAGACCATCAAATCGCAAATAGTCAAATTGGCAGCATTTGGATCAATTCGGTGTTAATTGGAGATGTAAGTTTTTGTACGGTCAGACACTAGACTAGCCAAGCTAATCGGGCGCTAAGTGAATACGAGCAGTTATACAACAATAATAATAAAACAATTTTGAAACCTCTTCATGCCCAAAAATATATTCGAGAGGGGTTAACTACTGATGAATTCAGGTGTAAATCTGTTCATTAATTCTTTGAATTCTTTAAATTCTCTTGGATTAATTGAATTCTGACGAATTCTATTCAATTCTCTTGAATTTTCATGAAATCCATAGAATTTCCCTTAAATTCTACTGAATTCTCTTGAATTTCATTGAATACTCTTGGACTCACTTAAATTCTTTGAACTATCTTAAATTCTCTTGAGTTCTTTTGAATTCTATTAATTCTTATGAAATTTCTGTAAATCATGTTGAAGTCCCTTGAAATCACTTGAGTTCTGTTAAATTCTCTTGAATTCTATCAAATTCTCTTGAGTTCATCTTGAATTCTTTTGAATTCTTTAAATTATTTTGAATTCTTTGAATTCCTTGAATTCCTTGAATTCTTTGAATTCTTTGAATTCTCTTGAATTCCTTTTCTTCAGATTATTTGAATTCTCTTCAATTTTTTTAATTTTCCCTAATTCTTTGAATTCTCTTGAATTTTTTGAATTCGTTCAATTCTCTTGAATTTTTTAATTCTCTTCAATTCTTTGATTTCTATTGAATTCTTTGAATTTTATTGAATTCTTTGAATTCACTTGAATTCTTTCGAATTCTTCAAACTGTCTTGGATTATTTTAATTCTCATGAATTCTATTCAATTCTCTTGAATTCGCTTGACATCCATAGAATTGTCTTGAAATCCATAGAATTATCTTCAATTCTATTGAAATCTATTGAATTCTCTTGAATTCGTTTGAATTGTATTGAATTCCATTGAATCTTATTGAATTCTATTGAATACTCATGAATTCTTTAAAATCTCTTAAATTCTTTTAATTCTCTCCATCCTGTTGACTCCGTTAAATCCTCTTGTCTTCCTTGAATCCTCTTGAATTCTTTTAAATTCTCTTAATTCATATGAATTCTGTAAATCCTATTGAATTCCCTTGAGATCTTTTGAGTTCTGTTGAATTCTCTTGAATTCTATTGAATTCTCTTGAATTCTATTGAATTCTCTTGAATAAAAAACAAATGAACTTCTCAAAAAAATACTATTTTTTAAGAAGTGAAAACCTTTCTTCGATCCATTTCAATGTTAATTTAATAGGAACATGAGTTCTAATTATTTCGTTCTTACATTTTTAGAACTTATGTTATTAGAACTCATGTTAGAACTTATGTTCCCATAAAATTCTCTTGAATTCTATTGAATTCTCTTGAATTCTCATGAAATGCATAGAATTCTCTTGAATTTTATTGAATTCTCTGGAATTCCCTAAAATTCTTTGAATTTTCTTCAATTCTTTTAATCTTTTCAAATTCTTGGGGTTTTCTTCAATTCTTCGAATTCTCTTGAATTCTTTGATTTCTATTGAATTCTTTGAATTTTATTGAATTCTTTCAACTTACTTGAATTCTTTCGAATTCTTCAAACTCTCTTCGATTATTTTAATTACCATGCATTCTATTCAATTCTCTTGAAATCTATAGAATACTCTTGAAATCCATAGAATTCCCTTGAATTCGATTGAATTCGATTGAACTCGATTAAACTCTCTTGAAATCTACTGTATTCTCTTGAATTCTACTGAATTTCTTGAATTCTACTGAAATATCTTGAATTCTGCGGAATTCTCTTGAATTCTATTGAATATTCTTGAACCCACTTGAATTCTTTGAAGTCTCTTAAATTCTCTTGAATTCCCTTAAAATCTCTTGACTTTTGTTGAATTCTCTTGATTTCTATTAAATTCTCTTGAATCCACCTTGAATTATCTTCAATTCTTTGAATTCTTTTGAATTCTTTCGCAATCTTTTTGATTCTTTAAAGTATTTTGAAAATATTTGAATCCATTTGAATTCTTTGAGTTCTCTTGAATTCTTCGAATTCTCTTGAATTCTTTGATTTTTATTGAATTCTTTAATTTCTATTGAAATCATTGAATTCACTTGAATTCTTTCAAATTCTTCAAACTCTCTTGGATTATTTTAATTCTCATTCTCTTGAATTCTCTTGAAATCCATCGAATTATCTTAAAATCCATAGAATTCTTTTGAATTCTATTGAATTTTATTGAATTCTCTCGAATTCTCTTGAATTCTATTGAATTCTTTGAATTCTCTTGAATTATTTAGATCCTCTTGCATTTTTTTATTTCTGTTGAGTCCTCTTGAATTCTTCCCATATTCTTGAATTCTTCCCATCCTGATGAACTCTTCGAATTCCTTGAATTTTGTGAATTCTATGAATTATGTGAATTCTATGAATTATGTGAATTCTTTGAACTATCTGAATTCTTGGAATTTTGTGAATTTTTTGAAATCTTAGAAATATCTAGAGGTTAAGCCCTCGTATATTCGCAAAAAACTGCATACAATAACTCTAATTTGTAATCGTATATTAATGATAACGATATATTAGCATACGAGATGAGTGCACGCGTTGCGTTCCACGCATTCGCTCTCCCACGTGACGTCTGCCTCTGAAGCACGTGGTTCGTGAGCCTTTCCCGAGGACCGAGATACTTACACTCACCGCGCAATATCTTCTCATTAATTCGCGAAGCAGCATCGTGCCAGACTATAGCATAGTAAACTGTACACTATAGAGATGAAATAGTTTCTTTTGGCGATAGTTTTTCGAGTTGAGTCTCCGGGGTTGGAACTGGTGATGGTGATGGTCCGGGGCGGTGGGGGGAGATCTTTTGAGCGGAGTGGGTGATTTAGAGGTGGGATGGGGGAGAGGGAGAGGCAAAGCGCGATATATGAACGCGAAACTCGCGACTCGCGCACTCAATAGCCCACATACCCTCGCCACTCTCAAATACACCTGGCCCAAACCTTCGTCACTGATAAAAAGTTTTATCACTGACTATTAATAGTGTCGAAAGAAAAGGGACAACAATCCGATGCAAATGAGTCCTTCAATGATAAAAAGGGAAGATAAATACAGACTCTAAATTTATAAATTATTTACAAATAATAATTTATAAACGTGGTGTGCGGTTTTTAGTTATTGTTACTTGGTGCTTAGACTCTGTATTGAATACGAGGTTCGTGACATTGAATTTGAAAGTTTGTGTTTACAAGCAAACGCGAAAGAAGAGCGCGAAGCGAAGTGAGACATTCTTCTAGTTCTTGTTACTTGTTACTTGTTACTTGCTAGTAAAAGAAGTGCCTGTCTGTCAGTCAACTTCGGCAAGATGAGCAAAACATGGAAAGGTTGGTTTTTTTATTATTGGTATGTAATGGCAGAGTGACTCTTCAAAGCGAACACGAGAGTGACTATGAGGATTTAGAAAATCAGTCACTAATCTAGTAGATCCTTTATTCTGACTTTAAAATTATCTCGTGTCAAGGCAAAGTCGGGATTTGGTTTCTGTGCATGGTTTTAGATTCTGCTTCCTCGATTTCTGTGGAAATAAGTTATAATTTTTGGAAACCTGGAAATTAGAAAAAATATGAATAAGAAACCGCTAGCAAATTATTAGTTACATACCAATGAGAATTAAATTATAAATAGTGAAAGAAGAAACAATTAAATAAGATGGTTATTATTTTGAGAGGAGATTAATCAATAATCAATTAAAAGCAAAAGGAATTACTATCTCAAGCATTTTGACATATTAATTTTAAAGTACTAATAATATTTTTTATGGTTATAGGCGCTTGAATTTGTACTTTTTCTCGCAGCATAGACAAATTGCATCAAATTCGTAATACTGTAATAATGAATATTATACATGGTTTATTGAATTTTCTTACAGCCTTGCTGATAAAATAAATGTTCTAGAGGAAAAACAAAACTTTGAAAGAACGACTGTTAGAGTATTCTTTGTAGATAAGTATTACAATGATAGTTTTATCACTCACAAGAGCAGTACATGAGTAAAATAAATTTTTTTGTCATGTTTGAGTTAACCGAAGCTTAAACACTCTTATAAGAAATATGATTTATATTTAGGGAGCGTCTACGTGTCCCAAAATTTCGCAGCAGTAGTTAATCCGTTCTCCATAGTTTAAGTAATAGACATAGATTTTGCTCAAATTGTTACAAAAGCATGAAACTTGCCTACATATTTTACAAAATAATTTTTTTAGAAGCAAAGTTGTTCCCCTTTAAACGCTCTATAAAAAGTTTCTCTATACCATTTTTCGACATTTCGTACCGTTTCGAAAATAGTTGCATATATGAGGCGCTCCGAGGAAAAACGTTACAAGTCCTATACTTTTAACATAGGACTTGTAACGTTTTTCCTCTGAGCGGTTCATATATGAATTTTTTCCAAAAATTACTATTTTACGTATGCTGTACGATTTATATATATATATATATATATATATATATATATATATATATATACACTCTTATCTCTTATTACTTAATCTTTGCAACGTTTTTTGAAATTATTGTTTTTTTGAATTACGAGAAATAAAAAAATTTTATGACCGCTAATGTACATGTTGTGTAGGTATTATTTTTCTTGTGAAAAAGTAGAGATCAGAACATTGATATCGTTCCTTTTTTTCGGATATTGTAATTTAAAAGGTATTAAATTCATTAATACTATGAAATGTTCTTCGAATTATATTACGTGTGAACACCCAAATAAGTGGCATAGAGTGTACGGGTCGATTAATGAATTAATAATAATAATTTATAAATTACAAAATTAGAAGAAAATTCAAAATTATGATATCCAATGCATACGTCGTACCTTAACGGTAATTTAAGATTTAAAAAAATCAACAACAAAATTTTCGTTATCCATAAAAAAAAATTTTTCTGATAATTTCGCAAATATTAACTGATAAAAGATTAAAGTGTATATGGCAATTGTTCTAATCATTGCAAAATAGTGAAAAATGATACCTCACAATAAAATTAGTCATTTTTTGAAAAAAATGCATATACATGCAAACATTTTGAAAAAGATACGAAACATCATATTCAAGTTAGAACATTGGAAATGATATTTGCGGATATTTTCATGGTCATATTCTTTAAAAAGGTGGTAGTGAAAATGCGAGCACACCCGTACCCCCTTTCCAGTAGCCCCCTTTTTACCTACTGGGTTGAGTAAAAAAAACTTTATTCGAAACATTCCACATCTTATGTAAATATTAAATGGTACGAAATGTCTAGCCACATCGAAAATAAACTGTAAAAATTAGACATCTCTTTTTTCATGGTATCATGTTTTTTGTGTCCTGTTTTTGAACATAATAGCTTCATGCTGTTATTATCAATGTAAAACAAATGAATCCGGATTTTCACCAGTGGTATCATTTTAGGACCACTCGAGACTGTTGAAAAATAAACATCGATAAATATTGATCACAGATGAAAATGGTGTGCATAAAAGTTGGAGATATTATCGAGACACAAATTTCTCGTATTTACACTTTGTCTCACAAATCAATATTTTTTTATAAAAACGAAAAAAAATTGCATTTTTAGATATTCTGTTGCTAAAAATGTCAAAACTTCCCAAACTAGTATTCAAAAACATTTAGTGACATTTCTGCACAAAAAATCCTTTTAGGATTATAAACTGAAATGGAAAAGGAACCCATAGGCCAAGTATCAAGTCAATATTCTTGGATGACCTTTTCGGAAGCATGCCCAAGTCTATAATAAGTGTATAATGAATGAGTATTAATCATCCATTAACCGATTGCTAAAAGTAAAACAAATACTATGAAAAAATTTTTGATTTAAGGAGTCATTGGTCAGAGTCGAGTGGAATCAATGTATTAATGAAAAGATTGCAGTAACATTTCTCGCGGATATCGCTGTGAAAATTTAAGGTGCCTTTAAACGATTGCGAAACCAATTCTTAAATATGCAAATCAGAAATTAAAGTACCTGGCAAATACCCTGCTTCGGAGAATCTTCGTGAGTTTAAATTATATTGCAACTCCTGATTCAAGGCGAATTAAGTGAAAGAGACAAGGAGAGACTCAAATAAAAGTAGAAAGGGGGGGACCGGTAAAATATCACAGAATCGTATCCAGACTTTGTGGAGCCTTGATTCCATTCAGTGATATCTTCCCTGAAAAATAATGAGCATATTTTTAAAATTAATTAAACTGAATTAGGAAATCAATTATTTCGGTTTTTATATCTTCATTATTAGGACAAAAGATGTGGTAATATGATATGGGGTAATATAAAAAGTATGGGGAAATATGGCAGATAGGGCAATATGTCACATGAGGTAATATGGCACGTGAGATAATGTGCCACATCGAGTCTATGTTTTTTGATAGGTAGTATATTTTGGGTAATATGTAACATGGGGTAATGTGGCAAACATAAATATATAAATTAGGCCTATGTTTATCAGCTTGTCAGTATATTTAGCATACAGGATTTTTGAAAACAGCGGCAGCGGCGAGATCTTTTTATAATATCAACGCCTCCATTCAATATGAGTCTATCTGCTGACAGCGCCGTGTATGAGACTGAATAGGGAATAGTATCATACACGGCGCTGTTTAGAAAATAGACTCATATTGAATGGAGTTTCTGATATAGAGTGAAGAAATGCATGGTTGTATAGTGTATACATATAGAAAATGTAGGAATAAATTTAAATAAAAAAATGGGAAGATTCTTGAGATAAAGAATGTTATCCTTGAAGAAGTAATTTATTTCTTATCGAATGATAATACATAATCAGCTTAAAACTCGAGTAAACTGATTGAAGCTTCCGTTCTTGCAGCGTCACTGATCGAAATTCAAGGCTTTCACAACAATGAGAAGATCTACGAGTTTGGGTAACAGCTTCAACTATTGTTGCCGACAACAAAAATAATAAAACGCGTTCAATGACAATCTATTCTTTACTTATAGACAATGAGATGGCACCCACAAAAAAGACAAACAATACAAAAAATGCACATAAAACTGACTCATAAATAGTTATAAGGAAATTTACACTAGAAAGTTGAAATGATTGAAATAGAAACGAAGTAACTAAACCAAAATTCAACTTTAGGTTTCATTTTTAATACAAAAATTAATAAAGCCTCTAAATTTTAATCACTGAAAAGTGGATCGCTGATCAAACCCGTAATTGGTTTTCCTGATTATTCAGTGAAGTTTACTGATTTGATTTAATGACGCACTTCTCGCTAACTCGAATATTAAAAATCGGTTTAAAAATTATTTTCCGAAAAATTTCTACTAAATGCCTAACAGCCCCTTTTTATTATAATTACAGTCTATGTTTCATGAATAATTTTGTACCTTGTTCATCGAGTTAAATAAATATTTTAAATCTTCCTCTCAAAGATTCTATGACAGGTATCTGAGGTGGTTATTTTTAATATCAGATTGAAAAATAAATCATGAAACTAATTTTAGAACTGAGGTCGTTCTTCGATCGAAATTACTTGCAGTGTGCTAATGAGATTATCGGATGTTATTTGCAATTTGCAACTTACGTGCCTGAAGGGGATTCGTCTATGATTGTATATTTGCTGATATAATTTTGTATAGATATCGAATCTCTCAATTGAACGTCAAGCTATTAGGTAGGAGAGACCTCCCTACAGTGGATAATGCGACCTACAGTGGATAATCATTAATTAAGAGCAGAAATAAAATAAAAATTATTAATTTTAATTCTAATTTATGAACAAGTATAGTATCTTAACTATTAATTTAATTTAATTAATTATTTTCCATACGTCATTATTTTCAATTAATGATTATCCACTGTGGGTTGCATTATCCACTGTAGGGAGGTTTCCCCTATACTTAATTATGAAGAAAAATTTCAAGCTGTGATGAATTTTTTTTTAAATCTTGTTTTAAACGTATTCAGTTCATTCAAACTTTTTTAACCAAAAACAACTTCCTTATTTGAGAAATTTTGTATGTGACTTCCATACTAATTGACCATATCCATTTTTTTTAAATATATGTCAAGATCAGAATTACTCAATCCTTAACTAAATTTACAAAATATTCAAAAAACGTACCTGTGAATAATTTTAATGAATTTAAAAAAAGTCACCCGAAGCGTTTAGATATATGGATTTACCCTTTAATTTCAGACAAAAGGCGTCATTTTCATTCACTTTCAATTAATGATATTGAAACGTGAAATGAAAAGTCTTATTCCTTCCAATAAAACCTTTAAGTCTCAACAAAAATCACTCACTATAATTAATTATAACAATAGCTAATTTTATTGCTTAATATATGCTTTACATTTCTATTCGTTACGTCCTTATTCAATATTTTGTAGGAAATTATATAAATTCGAAAAATGAAATAATGGATAAATATACCTAAAATTCCGAAGTAAGATCATTTTCATTAAAACGTATAGCGAATAGAAATATGTGAATAACTTTTGAAGGAATAAAATTAGTTATTAAAAAATAACAATGAATAATAATAATAAATTTTTCAATTACGGAAAAATAAAATAAATATTTAAATAACCATTTTTAAATTGATAATTAAGAATCAGATTAGGTTTTTCTAATTTACCCTTTGTTTTTTTTTTAAGAAGCATTAGAAGTAATTGTGGGTTTATTTTCCTTGATTCACAGTCGTGAGATATTTTCAAGTGTGACAAAAAAAATGTATTTAAATTAAGCTGCTTCACAATAAACATTCCTAAACATCAGATCAACGCCTCTATTCAATATGACTATCTGCTGACAGTGCCGTGCATGTGTAATAGTGGAATAGTCTCATACACGGCGCTGTCAACACATAGACTCATATTGAATGGAGGAGTCGAGATGCTTATTTTTTTGAATTAACAATTGCAGTTTTCTTTACTAAGGTGAAACAAAAACGCTTAAATGTACAGAATTTTTTTAACTGGGTGAAAACAGTCGTGGTAGCATCCAAAAGAATTAAGAAAGAAAATGTTTAGAACGTTCAATATTGTCTGTATTAGGAATTTTTTATATGTACAGTTTTTACTAGTGAAGACTAATAAAAAATAAGAAATCAAATTAAATGACATCGAATTTTATGAGATTGCACAAAAATAATGTTTTCCTTGAATTGAGTTAAATGCCATTTTTTGTAAAAAGTTCAATATGTAGAACGTTAAATTTCTTCAGCTTAAATGCAAAAAACTAGATATCATTTGGTTTTCATGAAAAAAATTGTTATCATTTTTAAACACTTTGAAAACCACTAATAAAATTGTATTCATGAAAAGAAAAATAATCATATTGCTTATTACCCAAAACTTTACGCAGAGAAATTTCGTCATAACCTTTTGGTCCTTAGCGAGGTCCATAGGAAAATTTTTATGTAGGAGTATAGAAATAGAAACACTTTAAAGAAAAATCTTTTCTATATATTTTCTGAGAACTAGATAGTGGATACTTTATTCAATCAAATTTTGTATATTTTTAATTCTTTTTTTAATTCCGATCTGGTTCGAATTGAAAAGTGGCCGGAATAAATTACGGAAAGAGATTCGTGCAGACCTTGAGGATCTATGAATGTAGTGTTCATTTGAGTTACAATCATATGCAGCACGTGTGTTACACTCTCAGGTTCGCGGTTAATGGTACCTTGGCTTGGGTGTATGTACTGCCTTCGATTCTTTGAAATGAAACACTTTCACCCATGCCATGTGCACGCGCCACACGATCGATCGATCATCGCAGATAAAAATGTCTTGCCAATTTTCAGACTGATTGATTGTAGGTAAATCGAATCAAATCGATTGCGCATCTAGTCGATCAAGGCGAAAAATGGCCAAATCAATCAACTAGAGAATGAGTATCGACTTTGCCGGCAAACATACACCAATGTTGGATAATTACTTTTTTTTAAGTAAATTGATACAGTTACGTTACTTTTTTTTAAGTAACTCATTACAGTTATATTACTGAAAGAAGCAACTTCAAGTTCCCTAAAATTTACTTTAAATTTGCCCCCACCCACCCTTAATTAATTTTTCTTTTAAATAAATGGGCATAGCTGAAATAAAATATAACTACGCGAAATTTGGGATATAAACAATAGTTTTAAAACGGGCGGGAAGCCCCTTGGAGCTCCCCTGGCGTTCAAGCTATAAAGCCTGTTGTGCCACTAGATATAGATACAGTAAACTTCCTTTTATTTAGAGGTCCTTAAAACGTGCCCGACCAATTATTTTAAGGCTGGAGAGGGCCTCCAACTCTACCGCGATTCGGCAGTTTATTTTTACCAACGACGTTCATTGGCTGCCCCGTTCTTGTATTGAGGCGCCGCCTGTACGGAACTTTTTGAACCGAAAAGCGCGGATAGATTTCAAATCAATAAATACTATGAATAATAATACAAATAAATACACCCAACATTCCTAGAACAGGTGGCCCACGCAGTTTCTCGGCTCAAGGTGTGAGATACGGTTGCGACTCTCGCTTCGGAAGGGTCGCCGTGTGCAAGTACTCAGTCGAATACATTGCGCAATATTATGGCGTAGTTGAAAAAGTCGCAGTCTGTTAGTCAGAGTGCATGCATGCATCAGTATTTTTAAAGTGTCTTTCCACTGTTTTTGTTGGCGTACACCTATTTTCCAACTAAAAGTCAATATTATAGAATCAAAAAACGACGCAAATATTTCCCGGAATAGTGAGTTTTGTAGCATGGCGTACCGCGACGATATTCTAGACTACACTGAGAAAAATGGATTATACGAACTGGATAATAGAATTAAAGAATAATACACCGTATAGAAAAATATATTAGCGCGTATAATCTATAATATTTTTCTAATATATGTAGATGTTAACAAATATAATCTCTAGATGTTAGATTCTTATAATCTTCAGGCATTAAAATGTAACATCTCAGATTTTGAAATATGCAGGCGTCTGTGTAGTCTCAGACGATACGTCGCATCGTGGCGCTTCTCATATGCATGCGTTTCCATTGAAAAGGTTATAAATAAGTTATGAAATGATTATTACACTCAAAAAAAAGTTCTGGTTAAAGTTACTAGATGCTTCTGGTTAAAAAATTTCTAGTTAGTTTAATCAGAAATTATGGTTAATATGACTAGAAAATTCTAGTTAATTAACTCTGGTTGATTTTTTCTGGTTAAAACTATTCTGGTTAATATTTCTGGTAACAGAAGTGTCGCGCTCATGCGTCGGTTTCAGAAATCTGTCTTTTGTCTCATGTCGTGTTGCTGGATGGGTCAAGTGACGCTTTGTCATAAATGTCCAATAATTCTCGAACAATCGCGATTTGTTAATTTTATTTTCTGTTATATAAGTATAAATAATTATAGTGAACCGTGAATTTAGTTGTGTTTAAAAAAACTGCCCGTTATCTGTCTAAATGCCAGTGGTACAGGGATACTTCTAAACATATTTTTTGGGTGGCTTTGAAAAATATTCTCGAAAATATCAACATTTTAGACAATAAATAAACAAAGTGAATGTTCGAGAGTTTTGGTATTGACTAAGTGATATAAGTGCATAAAAAAACTGCCCGTTATCTGT
>CAKNWT010318700.1:0-13203 GCA_932066315.1 Andricus coriarius
CGTGTGGGTACATTTTTATATTTTTAAATTACTCATAAAAAATGGAGTGGAAAATAATAATAAAAATTTGTTGTAAAGTTAATTAAAGATTAACCAATCGGAAGCATGCGTCAGATGGACGGTAGTCCACGTGTCACAGGTGCGGGTGTATGCACAAAAGAGTAATTTTAAATTTGCAGGAGGTTGTGAATATCAATGGTGCTACTTCACACGGCAACTGAGAGACGAGATTCTTAGAAAATATATTTTCCTTTAGAATACACGTTGAATTATTTTAACGTCCTTCGAGTATTTCTAATTCTGGAGAATTCAAACAAATTATTAGAATTCACTTCTGCTCCTTTGAATTCTTTTGAAGTTTTTTGCAATTCTCTTGAAACCCTTACAGTACACCGTAAATTATTTTCAATTTCTACAAGTCTTTTGTATTCTCCGAATTTCAAATTCTCTGAAATCTTTTTAATTCTATGAATTCTTTTGTATTCTCTAGATTCTTTTGAAATTCTATAATTTTTTCAAATTCTGTGAATGCTTTTGAAGTTTGTGAATTCTTTTGCACTCTGTGAATTCTTCTAAATTCTGTCAATTCTTCTAACTTCTTTAAATTTTTCTTAATTCTCTGAATTTTTCCGCTATTCTCTGAATTCTTCTTAATTGTCTGAATTCATTACAAATTCTCTGAAGTCTTTTAAATTCTCTGAAATCTTTTGAATTCTTTTGTATTCTTTGAATTCTTTTGAAATTCTCTGAATTTTTTTTTGAATTCTGTAATCCTATGGATTCTTACACTATTCTTTGATTTCTTCCGAATTCTCTGAATTCTTCCAAATTCATTGAATTCCCTGAATTATTCTGAATTCTCCGATAATTTTTTAATTGTCTGAGTTCATTTGAATTCTGTGACATATTTCAAATTCTATCAATTCTTTTGTATTATCTAAAAAAATTTAAATGATCTAAATTCATTTTGAGTACTGCGAATTCTTTTGAAATCTGTGAATTCTTCTGAATTCTCTGAATTGTTTCAAATACACCTTGACTTAGTTTGAACTCCTTGTTTTGAATATTTTTAATTCACTCGAAAGATTTAGAATACACATTGAATTACTTTAACTTTCTTCGAATATTTTGAATCCTGTAGAATTCTACAGCATTCAAAACATCTGAAGGAATTCAGAATAATTTATTGCGTATTCTTAACATATCGAAAGACTTTAGAAAACTGAAAAAGAGTTCAGAAGACTACTTGAATACCAAATATTTCCGAAAATTCAAAAGATCAGACGGAGTAGTTGAAAGTAACTGGAAATGTATTCTAATAATATAAAGATAATTAAAAATCATTAAAAGAACTCAGTGGTCTCGTGAATATTAAACAATTCAGAATAGTTCAAATAATTCAGAAAATTTCAAAAGAATTCAGATTATTTAAAAAAAAACAACACAAAAGAAGTCATATAATTCAAAATATTTTAGAGAAATAGGAAAGAAGTCAGACCTTTTAAAATTTAGAAGAGAATTTAGAATAATTGTGGAGAGTTCAAAGAATACAAAAAACTTGCAGAAAGTTACAACAATTCATGGTGTATGGTAAAGAATTCAAGAGTATAAAAATAAAAATTTAATTCTGAAGAATTCGTTTGAATTCTACAGGATTAAAAATATTTAAAGAAAGTGAAAATAATTCAACGTGTATTCTAATTATTTCAAGATAATTAAAAAACACTTCAAAAATTCAGTGATACCGTGAATTCAACAAATTCAAAACAGTTTGGCGAGTTCAGATTTTTTTTTTAACAATTCAGAGAATTCAGAATAAATCAGGGAATTCAAAGAATTTGGAATAATTAAGAGTATTCGGAAAAAATCAAAGAATAGTGTAAGAATCCATAGGATTAAGAACAATTCAAAATTCAGAGAAGACGGAAGATTTCAGAGAATAGCGGAAGAATTCAAAGAAATAAAGAATAATTGATAGAATTCAGAAGAATTCACAGAGTGCAAAAGAATACACAAACTTCAAAAGTATTCACAGAATAGAAAAAAATTGTAGAATTTAAAAAGAATGTAGAGAATACAAAAGAATTCATAGAATTCAAAATATTTTAGAGAATTTGAAATTCGGAGAATACAAAAGACTTGTAGAAACTTAAAATAATTTACGGTGTACTGTAAAAGTTTCAAGAAAATTGCAAGAAACTTCAAAAGAATTCAAAGGAGCAGAAGTGAATTCTAATAATTTGTTTGAGTTCTACAGACTTAAAGATACTCGAAGGAAGTTAAAATAATTCAACGTATATTCTAAAGGAAAGGATATTTTTTAAGAATCTTGTATCTCAGTTGCCGCGTGAAGTTGCACCGTTGATATTCACAACCTCCTAAAAATTAAAATTACTCTTTTGCACACACACCCTCACCAGTGACACATGGACTGTCGTCCATCTAACGCATGCTTCCGATTGGTTAATCTTTAATTGTTGATTAATAGTTAGTTATTAACTTTACAACCAATTTTTATAATTATTTTCAACCCCATTTTTTTATGATAAATTCAAAAATATAAAAATGTACCTTGAGGAACCGTTACTTGGCAGCTCAACGTGCTTATTTACTTTAGTTCGTGACCTGAAAATTTTAGAAAAATAGACTAGACCAAATGTCTGGAGCCGGGCGCCACGCGCATGTGGATACGCCACTCGGGATTCAGAATTGATAGTTTTAGTGTAAAAGAAAAGTTAAATTAGTTCAATCCCGACAACTCAGGAGAAGGAAACGTGGAGGCGATTTATGAGCAAGACTGAGACATGTTTCGAAAATAAAGAAACAAGAGAATAAATATCTCACAGTATAAATTTATTCAGGTGAAATATCTTTGTTTGAAAAAAAATAAGAGAGTACTAGCGCTCATTATATTAAGCGTAAACGGAAGATGGCCAACATCATTGTTTGAGTTATAGAATTTCGGAATGAAACAGACTCAACTTATTAAGCCCGAATGGAAAACGGCAGATATCTTTATTTTATTTTCGGAGTTTAGAAGAAACGAACTTTAAATTCAAACAATGAAAATTACAATTTGATTTACATAAGACATGCCGGCAATTAAAGACTTAAATTTAATTAAAACAATTCATTGAAATTGAACCGACACGGAAGGAAAAACCGGCACCCACCTGAGTTCCAGTCCACGCCCGTAGCCTGGGAAGCTCTCTTTGTGATTCTCCTTACTTCAAATGAAGCCAATTAATTTCGACAAATCCAGCCTTACTTGAACTAGTTGGTTTGGAAAAACACCTCAGGGTTACTCTTTTGATGCAATCAACTCAGTGGTCACACAAGAACTGCCTAGCTTGAAAACGATGCCCAGCATCTACACAGGAAAAAGTCCCAAAAAGACATTGACGCTCCATCTAGTTGTTCAGCGGTGCCTCTCAGACTGCCAACTCCATGGCACATACCCAGTATATGTGATAAGCAGTCAGGTAACAGCTGACGCTGTTTCAAAACTATAGAGGCATAACAGAATGTCAGTTTTATGACATTCTTGAATCCAGCAGATTCTTCTTCTTGGTCCAACTACATAGCACTTGACAGTCAGGCAAGTGACAGCACCTAATGTATCGGATCTAACCTTAAAAATTCTAATACCTAGTGCACGGGTCAGACAGCTTTCATATTATATTTTAAAGCGTTTGGAAGATAATCCTAAAAGATTAAATTTTTCTTAAAGCAGCCTTATGTACTAAATGTGAGATTTGTACATAAACGGGGACTTGTATTATGCGCAATAAAGTAAGATTTACCATGGTATCGACTGTGTTCTTATGTGTTTTTTTCTTTTACGAGTAAATTACAAAAATGTACAGCTATTTTGGAGGGGCCTTCGTAAAGGTAACGGATAGTAAGGAAGGAAGGAAAGACCTGTGTTGCGCAAGACGCAACTTACACAAAAAATGCATGTGCGGCCCTGCCGATACGATCCTCTCAATAAATGTGCGCAACTTACCTCTTTCCATGAAGTATAGAAGGTCCATAAGTAATTGAAAAACGGGGTAAATAATCAGAATAATGAAAATATCTATGAATTATCATGCATCCCCCCCTCGCTCTCTTTCTAACTCACCTTTCTCTCACACTTTTTGAGAACTAACACAAAATTAAATAATTCAGAGATTCAGAAACTAGGTTGCTTAACAACTTCTCTTCATTTGACTTCCTTTTAAATAGGGATAACGGGAAAAATTTATCGGGTAAATATAATAGTGAATTTCTTTATTATATTTTTTATGCATAAGATATGAATTATTACATCTTAAAAGAAATTAAGAGTAATTTTAATGAACAATTAGCCAGAGCCAGATCAAAAAATGCTGACATGGTTGTGTATACTGTATACTTATACAATAAATTATTGTGATTGTATAGTTTATTAGAGCATTAAATAAGTATATGTAAAAAATCGAGTGCGAAGCGAGCGAGTATTGTAATGAGAATGTGTTCCTTAAGGTCGATAGAACCTTAAACAAACTAATTTTCTTTTCAATCTAAAATCAAAACAAAATTAACAATCTGTTTAAAAGTAGAGGTTTCGACAGTTCTGTAGTCTTTGCAAGTATGCTTCTGTATATGCATTACATTGTGAACTAAGCCGAGTACGAAATGCGAGGTCCGAAAGTAGCCGAGCGCGAGATCCGACAGACGCGTGCTCAATCTTGCGAGCGAAACAAGCCGCGTGCAATGAGAATATGCACGCGCAGTGGGCAAATATAATCTTTAAATTAAAGCTTATTAAATTTATAAGAAAATTGTGTGCGTAGAATACATACAATGTTCTGCACGACGTTTCAAACGAATTAATGAACAACAGTAATTTTTCCGGTATAAAATATTAAGAAAATTTATGATAACAGTGTAGAAAATAGACGTTATTTGGTCATGTGTAAGCGTTTTTTAAACAAGAAAAGCGCAGTTATACAACTTCTGAATGAATAGTCTGTATTTCTTTGTACGGATAAAACTAAAAATTTCTTGCCAATGACTCTTTATTATGATACCCCGAGTCGAAATATAGGCCCTCCTTTCACCCTCTGTAGCAGTAAATGAAACCTCTTTTGGACCCACTTAACCCGACGACATCCTCTTTTGATTTTCGTAAAACCTCTTTAACCCTATTTTCTACCTCTTTAGCCCTCTGTATGATTTTCAAAGTATTTGCGAAGCCCTCGTTTAAACCTCTATGATCTCTGCAGTATTGCGCATGCGCTGCGCGGAGAAGCAGCGACGCAGAGACTCTATTTCACTCATTCACTGTTCAGTGCTGGTGCCAGGGCCGAAGCGTAATAGGGTGCAATGTGTGCGGGGCACACGGGCAGCCAAGTTTGGCTCTTGGTAGGGGGCGGCCAAACTGGACTTAATATAAACGGGACCAACAAGGGTTTGGTTCATTAATGCTAACGAACCGCAACTTTTTCAACTGCGCAGGCGTCGCGCAATGGTGGAGTAAGGAAGAAAACTGATGTTCTCTTCGTCACTCCTTTTTTACGCGATGCCGGCACAGTTGAAAAAGTCGCGGTCTATAAGCACCACTGGCTTGGTCGTCACCAGGCCCTCTTTAGTCTTAACGCAATAAAGTTTCTAAATAGGCATTTGCTCCTGCCTTTGTCTTCAGGTGTTCACGAATATTTGAATGTAGACTTTATGATGGTCATTATATATATATATAATAGGGTGGTCCAAAAAAATTATTTTTTTGATTTTTCAAAGTCTCACCCCCTTATTTCGTGTCTTTTGGTGAAATAAAAATTCCTAATTTTTTGAGATTTTTAAAAAAATGTTTAGAGGTAGGGCGCGACGTTTGAAGTACCCCAAAGTGTTAAAAACTCATTAAATCCTCGAATTTTTACTAGCATCGTAAAAACTTTACAACGATGATGTAAAACTATCATGTGAGCAGTACGAAGCCTGCAAATTTTATTGTTGAATTAAACTTACCCCTAACTTTGCCAAAACTCACCCCTTATGACACATAAACGTAATTTTCAAGTGTATTTTCTCAATTTTGTAAATGTGAAATAAAAATTTAGAGTGTAAATTATATAAGAATTTTGAATTATTTTAACATGGAAAATATTACTCTCAAAATAAAGATTTTCCATCTAATTTATAGTTAGTAGCTTTTAACTTTCGACAGATAAAAATTCAAAATTTGGTAACTATTAGCTTAAATCGTACGTTGAAAAAGAATACACGATCGCATAACTTTTTCAATTGTTTTTCGACAGCTGATTGTATAGAAATTTTGTCTTTGGTGTGATTTAACATCATGAATACCAGTTTTTTTCTATCAGTCTAAAATTTAATGTTTAATACAAAAAATGTATACTGATTTGATAACTGAATGTGAAAAACTTATCGGATCTCAATTACCGTCCAATGCAGAGGTTTTAAGTGTGTTTGTGTATCATCATTTTCATTTAAAGAAAGTGATCCGAAAGAGTGCAAGTTATGTCAACTATTTTTACAGTTATGCATTTTATATTGACTTACTTTTACTTTTGATTTCAGTGCCTTATTGAGGAATCATACTTAATTTCATATTCTTAATCATTTAAAATTGCATTTTTTTTTAATCAGATGCGTTGTACGAGAAGCATCACATTTTTGGGATAGAGCTAGAATTCCAACACGACAAGAGCAGCATTGTGTTACAAAACTGAAAAAGTTGTATGAAACATGGCATTAATTAAAGAAGCTTCACGTGAGGAGACCTAATTTACAGAAAGAAAAAATTTTTATGGATTCTGCAGGTGATTTATTCGATATTTTTCGATATTCAGACAGACAGGCAGTACACGTAATAGCAGCTACGGCTGAAAGCTTAGGACATAATTTGGGTATGTAATTTTAGTGAAATGAATTTTTAGGTTGAATCAATTATATTTATAAGGATGACAAACTCATAAAAAAATTAATTTATATTCAGACGATATCATCTTAAGTCGATCAACAAAAAGGGGGGGCCCGACAGAAGGAACGTGCAAAGTTTGCTGGAAGTTTAAAAGATGGCTTGAAAGGAAACGGATGCTTACAAGTTCATTGGGACGGAAAAATGCTTTTAGACCTCACTGGTAAAGAGAAGGTTGATCGTTTGCCTGTTGTGATTTCTGGTGCAGGAGAATGTCAACTTTTGAGTGTACCTAAATTACAAAGTAGCACTGGAGAAGCTCAAGCTTCAGCTGTAGCTTCAGCAGTAGAAAGGTGGAATTTGGTTGATCGTGTGGTTGGACTTTGCTCTGACACTACCAGCTGTAATACAGGCGGATTCAACGGCGCATGTGTTCTTTAAAGAGAAAAAGTTTGAAAAAAACTTATTGCACTTCGCATACAGGCATCACATTCCAGAAATTATTTTGCGAAGTGTTTTCGAGGAATGCTTGGGATGTACTTCAGGTCCAGATGTAACACTTTTCAAGAGATTTGCAACTTCCTGGATTAAAATAGATGTTTCTCAGTATGAATCTTATTTAACTGATGAAAAAATGTCTGCTTTGCTAAAATTCGAAGCCGCATCCATAATCAAATTTGCCAAAACACAACTTGGGAGACCAAATTTACCTCATGAAGACTATCGAGAGTTTTTAGAGCTGACGATCATTTTGCTTGGAGAAATTCCTCCACGTAAAGTGAGGTTCAGAGTTCCTGGGGCAATGCACCGCGCGAGATGGATGGCAAAAGCGATATATTCTATAAAAATATGGATATTTCGCAAACAGTTTCACCTAAATTCTCGAGAAACTAATTGTCTACGAGAAGTATGTATTTTCATTGTGAAAATTTACGTTAAAGTATGGTTCGAGGCACCTCTACCTATTTTTGCTTCTAAAAACGCCTGTATCCATCGCAAGCGCGGAACGATCTTTTCGAAAATTGAATATAATAAAAAACTACTTGCGAACAGCAATGACGGAAAAGAGACTGTCAAACTTGACTATGATATCATTTGAGCGAGTAATTACGAATTTATTGGATGTGTGTGAACTGGTTGAAGAATTGGCCCAGATTAAAGCAAGGCGAGCAAATTTCTTTGGAATCCTTATTATATGTAAATGATGTGTATGATAATAATAATGGGTAACTAATGGGAAGAGGCTTGCTAAGCTTGGAGTGTCTTCATCGAAGAACGGGTCTGGCTACAGCCTGCTCAGTTCTAAATAGTGCACATTTTCTTATGCGACTCGTACATCATCATGAAGCCGTCAATGTTGCGGCGTTTCAACGCCGTGCCGCAGATAGGGCCGCAGACGAGCTTGGCCCCCATTTGATTCCAGCGATACTACACGTGGCCTAGCATCACTAACACCTTCGGTGCTTAAAAGTCGTGTACAGGAAGCAGAACATACGCTTCTACTAAGAGAACATGTGGACAAGCCCCTTCATGGTAAATTCTACGGCATCATACGTAGAGAAGAGCTCTCGATGGGTCTCTCTAACATGTTTCTTAAGTCAGCTAAATTGAGATCGGAGACTTGAGGGATTTCTTTTTGCCTGTCCAGACGGCGTTATAGACACCTTAGTTTACCGTGAGCGTATAATGAATATACCTGTAGGCGATACTAACTGCCGAGCGTGTAAGCAAGAGCCAGAAACACTTGGGCATGTTCTTAGTGGATGCTCAAAGTATGCACGTTATGTGTACATCGAGACACACAATGCGCCTCTAAAAGTGTTATATTACCATCTTAGGCACTTCTATGGTGTTGATCTATTGCCCGTATTGCCATACGCCCAGGGGGAACTCGAGTCGGTTGCGGAGAATGATCAGTGTAATATCTACTGGAATTTCTCATTCTCCACCACTCAACGTATCAGTGAAGACCAAGATCATTTACGTGATTAAATTCTCTGCACCAGCCGATGGTAATATCATGGCAAGGGAGGAAGAAAAACGGGCGAAATATCGAGCACTTCTTTTCGAGCTAAGCAGGCTGTACCAAAGCTACAAAGTCCATCTTGTAGTTCTCATAATCGGCTGTCTTGGAGGTATGAAAGCTTTATTTCTTAGCCAACTCAACAAGATTCCGGCTTGCTAGCGTCAGGCTCATTCCATCGCAAACCGGATGCCAAAGGCTGTTCTTCTGGGATCACTTCATCTGGTCCGTCAACACTGTTCCTCATAACATTCTACAAAGATTGGTAGCTCTAAAAAAGTATACAGAGGTGAAACCTTCATCTCCAACTGTCCCGTCTGCCGCGTAAGGTCATCCGCGGCTAGAGACCTGACTTCAAGGAATAATGCTGAACGATGTTCTCTCGCGTAAACTTCCCGCTCTTGCTTACCTTCTAGGAGAGAAGGAGCAGAAGTGGATGACGTAAACATTCTAGTTGCGTTGGGATTAGTTGGTTTAAGGAACCATGATCGTAGCTTCCGGAACCTACAACTTCTCACATGTAAATAACTTACGAGAAGGCGGTCTCCCTGCTGAGCGACAATAGAAGTAACGATACTTCAGTACGCCTGAGTGAGACTCGCGAGCGTATTTCACAGCTTCAGTTGAAAATTGAAACGGCGAGATGGCACAATCAAATATTCAGTGCCTGATTATCTACAAAATATCAAATGAAAAATTTACTCCAAAAGTTAGGGCACTTGCTCGAAACTTAAGGAAAGAAAATCACACACTGAACAAGTGTAAACTGTTGACCATCAAGCAGCACTGGACGCAAAAAATAAGATCTCTTTTAACAGCGAAACAACGCCTTGAACGGCGCGTAAAGTGGATTTAGGAAAATTCCACCTTTTCTACTCATCCTTCCCGTATGTTCAATAAAAAGTCACGTGCCCTTAAAAATCCGCCTAGTCGAGAAGAAATTGAAGTCTTCTGGGAGGAAGTATATGGAGATCCTTATCAGCTAGATGAAGACGCATCAGATATATCACTCTTTCGTAACATTCGCTAAAGGCAAAGGTTAAAAGGCCTAGAGGAAGAGTGTCCACTAATTACTACTGAAGAAGTGAAGAAATTTATTGCTAGAACTAAGAACTTTTCAACGCCAGGGCCAGATGAAATCAACAACTTTTGGTCGAAGAAGCTCACTTCTACGCACCAACATCTAGCTCGTATATTTACGGCTTTCTTAAACAGAAAACAACTCATCCCGCAGTTGGTAGTTGAAGGACGCATGGTATTGATCCCTAAGACCGGATATTTGTCAAGTCTAAAGAACTTCAGGCCCATAGCTTGTTTAAACACCAGCTACAAGCTATTCACTGGCTTCCTCAAAGATAGGATATTAACATCTATCGAGCCGGTATGGAGTGCAATAGTTGAACAACGTGGATGCAATAGAGGGCTGGCAGGTTGCAGGGAGAACCTATTAATATACAGGTGTATTACCCAGGACTCGATCAGGTATCGACGCAATCTGTCCATGGCTTTGATTGACTACCTTAAGGCATTCGATAGCACGAAGCATGAGCTACTTATTGAGCTCCTTGAGTGCCTCGAGGTGCATCCAAAAATAGTGAGACTCATTAAAGAGCTTATGCTCTTGTGGCGGACAAGATTTGTTCTAACATCTGACAAAAGACAATTGACTACCAGCTATACCACATATAAAAGGGGGCCTACCATTTGATTCCAGTGACACTACACATGGCCTAGCATCACTAACACCTTCGGTGCTCAAAAGTCGTCTACAGGAAGTCGAACATACGTATCTACTAAGAGAACATGCTGACAAGCCCTTTCATGGTAAATTCTACGGCATCATACGTAGAGAAGAGCTCTCGATGAGTATGTCAAACATGTTTTTCAAGTTTGCTGGATTGAGATCGGAGACTGAGGGATTTGTTTTTGCCTGTCAAGACGGCGTTATAGATACCTTAGTTTACGGCGAGCGCATAATGAATGTACCTTAGGCGATACCAACTGCCGAGCGTGCAAGCAAGTGCCAGAAGCACTTGGACATGTTCTCAGTGGATGCTTAAAGTATGTAATGTACGGCTACATAGAGCGACACAATGCGGCTCTAAAAGTGTTACAATACCATCTTAGGCACTTCTATGCTGTTGATCTATTGCCTGTCTTGCCATACGCCCAGGGGGAACTCGAGTCGGTTGTGGAGAATGATCAGTGTAAGATCTACTGGAATTTCTGATTCTCTACCACTCAAAGTATCAGTGCTCCGAAGCCTGATATTTTCCTCCAAGATCTGAAGACCAAGATCATCTTGAGGTATAAAAGCTTCACTTCTTAGCCAACCCAAAAAGATTCCGGCTTGTCAGCATGAGGCTCATTGCATCGCGATTCGAGTGCAAAAGGTAGCTCTAAAAAAGTATCCAGAGTAGAAACTTCCGTCTCCAACTGTCCAATCTGCCGCGTAAGGTTATCCGCGGCTAGAGACCTGACTCCAAGGAACAGTGTCGTACGATGTTTTCTTGCGAAAATTTCCCGCTCTTGCTTACCTTCTAGGACAGAAGAAGCAGAAGTGGATGACGTACAGGTTCCAGTTTTGTCGGGATTGGTTGCTTTAGGGAACCATGCTCGTAGCTTCCGGAGCCTACAACTTCTCATAATGTAAATAATATCAATAATGTTTTAATAAAACTAGAGCATACGTATGTAGAAAATGCCTTTTCCCATTCTTTTTTTTTAAGAAAAGGGGAGGGGCGGCGAAAATTTATTTTTGCACACGGGCGGCCTAATGTATAGCGCCGGTCCTCGCTGGTGCAGTTAAAAAGAATATCCTTTCTTTTTATTTATTTAGTATTATTATTATTCCTTATAAAATAATAAGTGTGTGTTTCTTTTCTAGTTGAATTTTTTTTAAAGAAAAGCAAAATAATGCGTATGCAAACCCGTGCGCGTGCGTTTCGTCGTTGCGCGCGTTCATTCGACAAAATTGTGCTTAAGACTACGTCAGCGTGTTTTTTTTTCTACAAATTATTTCGCATTTTATAAATAAACACACGATTTTGTCAGTAAAACTAATTTAGTGCCATGGTATAAACAAATTATTCTCTTATTTGGTGGGTGAAGAGTCCACACAATGATGTTGTTATATACATTGTCAAATTTTCCAGAAAAACAAGGATTTGTGAACGGGATAGCGAAAATGCTCGTTATAAACGGAAGTATTTCACTGTAAGTGTATTTGGATATTATTTTTAGCAAGCTATTACGAAAATAAAGTTTTGTTCTATGCAATTAGTATTATTGTTTGGCTCTTGACGTGCAGACATCTTGGACTTCCTCACCCAACCAGATATATCTAGTTTTCTAAAGTAAACATATTAGCGCCCTCTATAATGCCTGCGCTACAGAATAGGAAGCACTGAGTGGAGGATCTACGAGACTTTAACGAGGTTCTGATACACCCTCCTTTGAACCTCTAAGTATGCAGAAATGGAAATATCTGCAGCTTTGGAGGAGCTAGAGGGCTTAAATTATAATGGAATAAAACCTCTTTAGAACCTCTTAAAGCCTCCATGGTCAGAGTGTTTATAGGTTTAAAAGAGGGTCTATATTTTGACTCGGGAGTTTGAAAAATTACAATAATAGTTAATTATTGAAACAATTTCTATATAACAATGCCAACAACCAGAAATTGCTGAATAAACTCAATTTTTTTTAACCCTCCGTTCCTCACGTGGGGTCTAGCCAGACCCCAGATGCACTAATTTCCTTATGACAATCGCAATTTTGCATCCCGTTGCCTGTTGCGTTGAGTATCTTTCCTCTCAATAGTTCTCAAGACGCCAGTAAGAGCGCTTTAATCTCTGAGGTATTTAATCCCTTTTTTCTTAATGTTTTTGTTGAAAAACGTGGCTAGAGTCCGCTCAGACCCCACGTTGCTATTATTAGTTTTATATAGTATTGTCAAGTTGATGCCTCAAGACTGAATTTGCAATAAAAATTTGAGAAATTTTCTCATATTCAAAGTGTAGGGTTTGTTTGTTCCAGTTTATATTTTTGAAGTGTGATTTCGTTAGTCAGTAGTATAAGGAGGTTGTCTGTTGTATCTGATAAGGTTTAAACTTTATTTTAAACTCTCTACTTGAATCCTGTTTGCTTTGATTACCTACCATATTTTTGTTCGTGTTATTAAAAAGCAAAAATAATATTTTGACGCTGGTCCAATGCGATTCCACACCACTTGCGTCGTGAAAGTGAGTGGGGTCCATGTAGACCCCACGTGGGGGAC
>CAKNWT010318702.1:0-15211 GCA_932066315.1 Andricus coriarius
CAGGACCCTTTTTGAAAATATCCGTTTTAAATTTCAAAAAATCGAAACTTCCAGTTTTTCTCGAAAATGATGCGACATATAAAAAAATAGCTGTGAATTCGATCTCGAGTGTTTCCACTTTATTTGTATTTATATTTATATGGTGCTCATTTCATGAGCATTTTGCTTCCCGTTAGCAAATGTATTTGCTTCCTCATAGAGGAAGCATTTGTGGTTTTTTAAACAATAGACAAAGTAAAGTTTTCAGTTTTATCAATTTTAGAATAGAAATTTACAAATAATACAAAATAATACAAAAAATGTTTGAAATACAATGACGAATCAGACAAATCAAATTTTGTATTTAAAATCGTAATTTTTCAAGCTGGAAAAGGGAAGGGGGAAATTCTATCGCACCCTATCCCTTTGCCAGATTTATGCTAAGTTAATTTAAGTTAAGAGTTAAGTTTTTAATTTAAAAAAATAACTTTCATCCAAGAGGTTGAATTTTTAAACAAAAATTATTTAAATTTTTTAATAAAAAACAGTGGAATTAAACGAAAAAGACGAGTATTTAACAAAAATTCAAAATCAATCGTAAATTACGTTAATGAAAAAAATTTCACCATAAAAACCCGTTTTTTCAAATATTATGAATTACCATAGCTTCCTTACTGTTTAATAAAATGTATCAATATTTTAGGTCAATCGATTCGTCTCAATTCAACACATCTTCTCTATTCTTGCATCAACTTTAAAGTATGAGAATGATAACATTTTTAATATAAAAATCAATTTTAAATATAATATAAATGGCGATAACTTCCTTCTTCTTTGATCAAATGTATTAATATTATAGGTCAATCGATTCTTCGCGAACCAAAGGAATCTTTTTTATTCTTGTATCAACTTTGAATTATGTTAGTGAAGAAAGTTTTTCTATACAAAACTGTCTTTTCAAATATTATGCATTACTATAGCTTCCTTACTCTTCAATAAAATATATTAATATTATAGGTCAATCGATTCGTCTCGAACCAATGAATCTTTTATGTTCCCGTATCAACTTTGAATTATGTCAGTGTAAAAAGTTATACTATAAAAAACCGATTTTTAAACTATTATTAAGTGCTAAAAAATTCAATAAATATTTTTAGAAATCCTTTGGTCACTTTCAAGATATTAGTGGCAAAAATAAGCCCTCCAAATTTCATCAATTTATCTGCAACCATTTTCAAGTTATCGTGTTTACAAAAAAGTGTGAAATCCGCACACACACACACACACACATCCGGACAACTGCTTAGAACATTGTATTAGACATTACTAAATTGAGTAAGTTTTAATCAAATGAATTACAAATTTTTGGAAAATTTTACCGTTACAAAGCTTTCCTCTATGAGGAAGAAAAAGCAAGAAAACAAAATTATTTCTAAACAAAAATCTTAATAAATGATCCACTTTTTATGTTGTATTTATTTTGTTGTTGTCGAGAAACTCAGTTTTTTAATTTTACATATTTTTCAACATACCTTCTTTATTATTATAAAATGATGAAATTTTGAAATTGAGAAACTATCTTCAGAAAATTCGAGTATTAATATTTACTTTTCCTTGATTTTTCACTCATAACATAACTGAGAAAATTAAATTTTCCCCGTAAAATTAAAAAGCATTTTATCAAAAGCTGCCTGGCAAAGATTTTATTTTCATCTAAAAATAGTTGAGAGATATCCCAGACACGAAATCAAGGAAAACGTTTCCAGTGTTGATACAATTCAACGCCATTCTAATGAAATTGTCTAATGTTCACAATTTTAGTATGAGTTTTTCAATATTGAGAGCTTATGTTTTAAAATGTTTCAATTTTAAATTGCACGCAAGCTTTGCACGTGTGCATTTACTGCAAGTATAATAAAATAGATCTCTGCATTTTTTTTGATTAAACACAAAAATGTTCTTATCCTACTTATTATGTAATAATAATAATAAATAATAATAAGACTGTAGCTCTAAGAAATCATCCAGAGGCACTGTTGTCACCTCCAATGCTCGCGACCGATGTGTAAGGACAACAGCAGTAGAAGACGAACTCAAACTACAGTCTGCAGTCTACAGTCCACACCATGCTCCTAATTTTGTACCTACAACATCATCGCAAAAGATTTCAAACATCGTATTAAATTAATTTATAGCATCATCATCTCGTTAGGCACTTGACTTAGTCCGTGAACAAGTTAAAAAAATAATAATATATCTTGATCATATATTGATCATATTGATCAAATATGAAGAATCTGTGGGTTTCGCAAAGAGAATATTTTTTGTTTCTAAACCGGGAGAAATTACGATTTTTTACCTAGAGAACCGGGAGAAATCCGGGAGACGAAAATGTTGTAAAAATAGTGGCCTCCCTGACGAATTGTGTGCAACTAAAACTTGCTATTTTTTCTCACAATTTGGAACACGAACGTGGTCCCTCCTTAATTAAGAAGACAAGAGAAAAAAAAGTATAATGATAGACAGAAGAGTGATAAAAATAAAGAAAGACATCAATATTGAGAGCTAGAGAAAGAGGAGAGCAAAAGTGGGCTATGGATCAAAAGCAAAAGCAGCAAAGAGATGTAAATAATAGTCTCTATGGGTGTGAGGGAGAGAAGAAAAGTAGGACATACAGAGAAGCTGAACTAGAGAGCGAAATAGAAGATGAATCTGTATATATGAGAGAAATAGAGACCAAGAGGAGCCAAAAGAGCGGGATGGAGTGAGAGGCAAGTAGAAAGAGGGGGTGAAGTAGTGGTGGTAGTGGAGCGTGCAACGAGGGCGCGAGTATTGATCCCTGGTGTTGAGTTGACACATTTTACGAAAAAGCTTCGTGTGCTCCAGTTCCAGATAAAAGCTTAAAACCACAGCGACCGAAAAATGCAGACCGTTCACGAAAATCCAAAAACACGATTTTCCGATTTCCCATTTCTCTTTCCGCTTGTCTCACTCTGATGATTTCTCCTTCGAAGGAGAGTGAACTCCACCCTCCCTGCTTTACTTTTTTTTCTATCGAAAGTGACAGTGTTTCAACCCCCTTCAGCTATAGTCTACTAGACCTGATAAAAAAAGAACTTTCTGTTTTAGCGGCCGTTCAAAAACTACGTCACACTGCCGGGGTGGGGAGAGATTAACAGGTTTTGTGATGATTTTTAAATGCTTGAAAAAATTAAACTTAGTAATTTTATTTTACAAGTTAAGCATCTAAATACATACTTCAGTACTTCACTCTCTTTCCTGTATTCCGCATTTTATTTTTAAAAAATGCCTCTTTTTTCTACTGTTTTCAAGAAACTTCCCCTTATTTCTTGGGTTTTCGCTTAAATGTGAAATGAATTGATAAAATCCAATAAAAAATTCAACTATTGTTCGTGGAAAGTTAATTCTTTTGAATTTTGAAAAGTCTAAAATTTTACTGTTTGGTTGAAGATTGAACTATTTTGTTGAAAATTTGTTTTTTTAGTTGAAAATTAATTTTCTTAACTGAAAATTTAACTAATCTATTTTTGGCTGAAAATTGATCATTTTTAGTTTAAAATTCAACAAGTTCATTGAAAGTTGATATGCTTGGTTAAAAATTCATTTTATTGGATGAATATTTAACGATTTCGTTGAAAATTCTTTTTTTTTGGTTGGCAATTCATTTTTTTTACTCAAAATTTAACTATTCTATTATTGGTTGAAAATTGGTAATTTTTAGTTAAACTATCAACTATTAAATTTTTCATGTAGAATTCATGTTTTTTGGTTGAAAATTCAACTACTTTGTTAAGCATTGATTTTATTGATTACAGATTTAACTACTTTGTTGGAAATTCGTTCCATTCCTGTTGAAAATAAATTTGTTTAAATGAAAATGTAACTATTCAACAATTTGGTTGATCATTTATATATTTTGTTATAAATTCGTCTTTTTTGTTACAAAATTAATCTTCTTGATTGAAAATTCATCTTATTGGGTAAAAATGCACCTACTTGTTTAAAGATATATTTTTTTTTTTAAAGATACATAATTTTAGTTGAAAATTCATTTCTTGGGTTGAAAATTTAACTATTTCATTATTGTCGTTGAAAAATAATTCGTTTTTAGTTAAAAATCTAACTATTTGGTTGAAAATTACTGTATTTTGTTGAAAATTCGTATCTTTTGGTAGGAAATTAATCTTTTTGATTGAAAATTCAACTATCTGGTTCAATGTTAAACTACTTTTTTTCGTTAAAGATCCACCTCTTTGTATGAGAATTCAAATATTGTGTTGAAAATACGTTTTCTTTGGTTAAAAATCAATTTTTTTCAACTGAAAATTTAACTATTCCATTTTTGATTGAAAATTGATCGTGCTGAGTTTAAAAGCCAACTATTTGACCTAAAAGTTCATCGGTTTATTTTTTGGAAAATACACCTAATGTCATATTCCCGGATTGAAAATTTAGCTGATTTATAGAGAAATCGCTTTTTCCGTTTAAAAATTCATCTCTTTTGGTAAAAGTGTTACCTTTTTTGGTGAAAAATGAAACTGTTTTGATTGAAGAATCAACTATTTTGTTGAAAATTCATATTTTTTAGTAGAAAATAAATCATCTTGGTTAAAAGTTCGTCTTTTTGGGTGAATTCTACTCCTTTTGATTTAAAACCAAAATCTACTTCCTTAAAAATGCACTATTTTTACTTAAAATATTAGGAATTTTTTGCGTTTTAATTTCAGTTTAACTATTTTATTGGAAATGTAATTATTTTGTTGAAAATTTGACTGATTTGTTGAACATTGGTCTTTTTGGGTTGGAAATTCGACTTCTTGGCTGGAAAATTCAACTATTTGGTTGAAAATGCAATTTTCTTTGTTGAAAATTTAATCTTTTTTGTTTAAAAATATAACCATGTGGTTAAAAATTTATTTTTAAAGGTTAATAATTCCACTATTTGGTTAAAAATTCGACTCTTTTGCTCGAAAGTTCAACTATTTGGTTGAAAAATCATCTTTATTGGTTGGAAATTGATCTTTTCGGGTTTAAAATTCAACTGCTTTTTATTGAAAATTCCACTATTTTATTGAAAATGCAATATATTTCGACAGGAATTCTTAAATGTTTCGTATTGAATTTAATATGGTACCTATACATTATTTTTATTTAAAATAATTTATTCCCCTATTATTCCTGTATTTTCATGAAAACCGCCCTCTTTCCCCTGTTTGGAGAGCATTTTGGGCTTTGAATCATGTTAAAATATTATATTTGTATTTTAGGCGTGTATCAAGTGAAGTGAAAGAAAAAAAATTTACTTAAAGGGGGTGTTAAACCAGAGATGTCTTTTTCTATGGTATCATTTTTTTCGTGTCCTGTTTTTGAATATAATAACTTCATGCTGTTATTTTCAATCTAAAACAAATAAATCAGGTTTCCCAGCAGTGGTATCATTTTAGTACTACACGAGATTATTTTTTCTGAGTCTTATTGTAATACCTGAATCTAGCCCTGAAATAATTATTTGTTTTTACAGTATTTGTGACGTCACCGTGGGAGGTTCAAGGTGTGATGGTTTTTGAAGAAGAAGGCGAGGGGTGGAAAAAATGTTCAAACTATAGTGTGATGTAATTTTTGAACGGACCCTTGGTACATTCACATTAAATTGTAGTTTTTTTTACTTGGATTGTAACATTTTTATCTTGCAGTTTAATAAGGATTTTTCAGAGTTAATTAAATGTTATTAACAGTCCTTTGTAAAAATTAAAATGAATGCGTCTTATATTTTTAAGAGCAATTCTTTCTCATTCATTTAATCTCTGGACTCCCTACTTCTTTCTCCCTTTATTCTAGACTGTTTCACAATTTGCTTTAATCAAAGTAATTGCACGTTACTAAGCTTCACGTACGAACTTAGTCAGCATCTATATATGTTTCATTTCTCTTCACCACATCAGTACTTCACCTATATTTCCTACTTCCACAGTAATTTCACAGAACGATTTCCTTTTTCTGTAAAAAAATATAATAATAAAATATGGTACAATTAATTATTACGTTATTTCCAGGATTGTAGTATTAAATGTAGAAAAGAGCACATGAGAGAAAATGAAGCTAATATTTTTTATCTAATCTCAAATTTTCGTATACTGCAATTTGTCCTGAATTCTCTTTTATTACAAAACTAGCAAGCTATTGTCTCATAGCTTATTGTGCCGGACTGTCTGCTCTACTTTTCCTGGCTCTGAGAATAAATAAAATTTAATATTACCAACTATCGCTTTCCTTTTGAGGTGTACACAATGAGTCCATTTTCTATAATTATTCATCGCTTTTCTCTATAAAATAAAGGCTGTGAGTCTTTTTAAAGGGCCGTTGAAAATGGAAATGAAGGATTAATGGAGTTTTATAGACTCGCGCTGAATACTACTTTCATTTGGGGGCATTAAATTGTTAATAAAGAAGTTAGTAAAGTTTTGTTAAGAGTATAGAGCCCTGTTGAAACTTTCTCATAATTATTGGTTATTCTTATGACCCAAATCTTGCGCAACGATATACTTCAGTACGCAATTTTTCAACTGCAATGATCAAACTTGCCATATGTAGAATATATGTATATACGCATACTCTTCTCCCTATTCCCCTTTTTTAAAGTATTCCTCTTTTTCCCCTATTTTCAAGAAACTTCCCCTTTTTCTCTTTTTATCACTTGAATGTGAACTGAATTAATAAAACCCAATAAGAAAATTCAACTATATTTGGTTGAAAATAATTTCTTTTTGGTTAAAAATTATACTATTTCTTTGAAAATTTAATTATTTTGTTCCAAATTTAACTATTTTTTAAAAAAGTCATCCTTTATAATTGAAAATTCAAATTTTTTGTTGAAAATTCGCCTTTTTATATAAAATTTTTTCTTTTAGATTCTAATTTGTTCTTTTAGAAAATTAGAAAGAACTAGAGTTTTTTCTAGTTCTCTTTCTCTTTTAAATTTGTTCTTTTAGATTTCTTTGATTGAAAATTCCTATTTTTTGGTTGAAAATGATATTTTTTGTTGAAAATTAAACTTTTGAGGTTGATAATTCCACTGTAACTAAGAAATTCGTTTTTTCGGCTTAAAAATTCAACTATTTGGTTAAAAATACAATTATTTTGTTGAAAAGTTGAACTGTTTGGTAGTAAATGCAATTGTTTGTTGAAATTTTTTTTAAATTTATCGGTTTGATTGACAATTAAATTTTGTCTTGAAAATTCATCTATTTCGTTTAAAATTCAATTATTTTGTTAAAATTTCTCATTTTTTGGTGAAAAATTCAATTGCTTTATTGAACATTCATCTTTTTGAATGAAAAATACGAGCTTTTGTATTGAAAATTCATTTTTTTTAAATAACTTTTGTGTTGAAGATTTAAATGGTTTCTAAAAAAATTGTGTTTTTTTTGCTGGAAAATTCAACTATTCTGTTGAAAATTCGTCTCTTTTGATTGAAAGTTCAACTATTTGGTTGTAAATACAACGGTTTTATTGAAGTTTACTTTTTTTTATTGGTTAAAAATTCAACTATTTAGTGGAAAATTCATCTTTAATTGTTGAAAATGATAGCTTCTGTCAGAAATTCGTCTCTTTTAGTAGAAAATTCAAATATTTGGTTAAACATGTAATATATTTCGTCTTGAAATCTTGAGCATTTCATATGGAATGTAATAGGGTGCCTATATATAAATTTTATTTAAAAGAATTTATTTCGCTATTATCTATCTATTCTCGCGAAAAATCACCCCATCATCCCTGTTTTGAGAGAATTATGGCCTGTAAAGTCTGAAATTAGTGATGCCGTTCGAGACAAGAATGACAAGGCGGAGGTCGAGGCCTCGAGCTCGAGGCCTCGCATTCCGGGCTAAAGCAAGGCGGCCAAAATTCAAGGCCTTGCGTTCTTGCGTTCCTCGACCTCCGCCTTGCCATTCCTCGTCTCGAATGATAACACTATCTGAAATCGTATAAATCGTGAAAGACTAAAATTGGAAATGACATCTTTGAACATTTTTATTTGGGAAAATTATAACACATTCTAGTTATTTCGGAAATGATCAATTTTACGGTCGACAACTTGGAACAGGTAATGTTACTATACAGTTCAACTTGGAGACATTATATTTCATTAATATTCGTATCATTATATTATTAGGAACCATATGCAAAAAGTATGCGTAGATTAAAATTTGTTTCTACTTCATAGTTTGAAGTGGTAAATAAATTAAAAATAACACTTTTATATTTTTTCTGTTTTCATAGTATTAAATTGAAGCCAATATTTTGTTATTAATAATATCAAATCATCGGTGTAAATTTAGTAATTTGTGAATTCAGGGTACATTAATTAATAATTATAATAATTGAGAATAGATATGGGCAGGCTGCGTTGAATATTAAAGATTCTATCTATATCTAATTAAGTTAAACAAATTTGTTTGCCTTTTTTTCTTTTTAATAATTGAAATGCTTATTTATTCGATTTTTTGGTAAAATTGTATAAAATTATGCAAATACCAACATTTTTAAGACTTGTTTTTAATAAAAAACTCGATACAAAATTGTTAATCTTCGAAAAAGGACAAAGCTAGTTTTCCATTGAAAACAGGTGTTGAAAGTTTTGTTTTATTTAACATAATTTTATACAATTTTACCAGAGAATTTCATAAATAAAAGACAATGAAACTGTATAATATTAAATAATTAAAGGATCTAGTTAATTTAACTTTGTCCCGATGAACAGTAGTCAAAACCCCGTATTTACTATTCGTAATCCCCATAGGGCCGAATTTGTATGTTTCGTTTTTAAAAAGCGCTCAGCATTGAATTCTTAATAACTTTTGTAGCTTGTATTTTTCAACTTATTATTATGTGCAATAATATTTAAACAATGTGACAAAGTTATAATTTTCAACAATATGATTTTTTTATCTTTAATGAAAATGCCGAAATAAACTCACCATTGGTCGGTATTATTGCATATGCGCTCAACGAATATAAATAATCTAATATAAAAAAACTTTGGTAACAAAAATTTTCCTTGATTAAAACAGCCACCTTGAAATGCTAACTTTGTCACTTTATTTGTTTAAATATTATTGCACACAAAACCAAGTTTGAAAATACAAAAGCTAGTCAAGTTTTTAATATGTCAAAGCCGAGCGTTTGTAAAAAAGAAAAAAAAAAAGAAAAAAAAACATCAAGATCCGTCAAGAAATAAAGCCTGTAGAGTCTACAGTGTAGACTCTCCAGAATCTCTAGAGGATTACGAGTCGTAACTTCTGGTAGTTGTCCACTGTACGGTAGTCAACTTTACCACGGACTACCCTATTCTTCCACATTGTTCCACACAGTGAAATAACACTACACACTACATTGCTAATAAGTAATTGGTTGTCGTAAACATATCGAATTATTCATTCTGATTGTAAACACACCTCAAGTAAAATTGCTACTGATTGTAAGTAATCCCAGCATTTCTTAGAGCCTATCAAAGGTTCTATAGATATGCAGGATTCACACAAAGCATATCCATATATAGCCTGTATATAATTATATAGGTATAGTACTTTATACTTATGTACATATATTCATATATTGATGCATACATAGTAAATACATATATGTATGCATATTGCATATACGTGCCAATGATTATCGTTGGCCGCACAGGCAGGCAGGCGGAACAGAGCCCCAATGTAAGCTCGGGAATGCTGCCAAATGGGTCAGAGCTCGAGCTGGGGTCTCTTGTTGGCTCGATGGTAGCAACGGGGTGGCTGCTCCTGTTTTGCTTGAGTGGAGTGCGCGGGAGGAGGAAACCAAAGAGAGAGAGTGAGAGAAATAGTGAAACTCAGGAACCCTGTGTGAAAGGGCGAGAGAGTGAGAGGCAGGTCACCATGAGGTGCAAAGGGGATGGCGGCGAGAGTTGGTTGGCGAATGGCGAGGGTGGAATAGGTGGGAGGAAAGGAGGGTGGTTTGATCAATACTCGTCGCTGTCACCGACGCCGCCCCGAGAACCGCATGGTAACAGAGGCAAAATTCAGGCTCACAACTATTCTGCACTGGACAGCACACGAGTTGACAACAACCAATCTTCCTTTGTCCTTGTTTTTACATTCTCATTCTAATGAGAAGGTATTTGGTTTTACGTAAAATTTGACTTAGTCGGTTTTCATCAAATTTCCACGTTTTCCGACCCCCTGAGCTAGAAAAAATGATTTTTATCAAAGTTTCTGTCTGCAGTATGTCTGTAGCCTGTCTGTAGGCACGATAACTATCGAAAAATGATCAGATTGGATTGAGCTTTGGCACATTTTTTAAGCCCTAAATTTTGATGAAAATTCAAAAAGTTAGAAAAGTTATATGAAAAAAAGTCACTAGAAGAAAAACGTTACTTTCTGAAAGCCCTACAAGATTAACGTAACAACTTTTTGAATTATCTTGAAAAATCGAAAATTCAAATTTTTACCCCATAAAACATAATAAGCAAAAAATTCCATTTTGCTGTCAAACTATGCAAGATACGAAAAAAGGTTGTTTTACAAAAATTATCCATCATTTTTGTTTTAATCGTGAAAAATGACATTGCAAAATAAACAAAAAATCAAATTTTTGCATTCTTATCCTAAATAGAAGGTATTGGATTTATGTACATTTTTTTTTAATATAGTTTTCTATGAATAAAACAAACACTGTTTGGCCAGAAATGGAACTTTTGATTTTTTGTTAGCATTTTCAGTAAGTTGAAGCAAAACTGTTTCTTAAGACTTTAAAAAAGTGTGCGGGTATCGTAATAAGAATGTGTTCCTTATAAGGTCGATAGAGCCTTAAGTAAATAAACTTCCTTTTTAATCTGAAATCGAAACAAATTTAACAATCACTTAAAACGTAGAGGTTTTGTTAATCTTATAATATTTGCAAGTAAATTTCTTCTTTCTATGTACTAAGCCGAGTACGATGTGCAAAACCGAAAAAAGCCGAGCGCGAAGATTTTTTTCTTTGTGTCACTCTCAAGGTTGTCCGATCAACAAAGAAAGACTGTTAAACAACACGTTTGTAATTTTAACACACTTTTACGACAGTTTTTTTACGGTAAATTTAGATTCCCGGAATAGGAACAGGGTCAGGTGGTCCAGGGTGACCTAGAAATCAGGGAGAAGTCCGAGAATGTTATTGGCCAGTTTGAACAAATCTTAGAAAAGTCGTGGAATTTCTATAAGAGAAACTCAATATTTCTGTATTCCGTTTATAAAATATTATTATTCTATGCTAAAAATGTTACCGGTCACCCTGATATAATATTCTTGTTAATAATTTGATTTGTCTTTTATTTCTATTTCTTCTTTCTTCAGTTGTTTTCCTCTTAACGATTATATTTTCAGATAAAAATGTGATTATTTGGTTGCAAATTCCACAATTCTGTTGAAAAGTCATCTTTTTTGGTTAAACATTCAACTATTTTGTTAAAAATTCCTCTTCTTTGGTTGAGGAATCAACAATTTTGTTTGAAAATTTGTCTTTTTTGGATGCAATATATACTGTTACATCATTCATTGAGAATTGAAAGGTGGCATTACAAGACTATATTACCAACATTTTTCCAAAATGGGTTTATTTAAACAAAAATTCTTAAAAAATGAAATACACGTTGTGATAAAAAGATTTGTTCGATTTTTTATTATAGTAATATAAAAAATATAATTTAAATTTTAGTTAAGATTTCAGCTTAGCATTAGTAATAATAATAATAGTAGTAATAATTATTTCTTCCCTTCAGCGTCGCTATTTATTGACATTGTTATCGTTTATTGAAAAAAATGTTCTTTTTATAGTCCTTCGCCGATAAATCGTAAATCTCAGTGCGATACCGTCAAACTAAATTTTTATTTTCTCGGAACGGAATAATTTGTTCATATCAGATATTTGTTATTCTAATTCAGCTTCCCCGTGTCTCAGGAGCAAGTTTTCATTTTTGTGAAAAATTGAAAATTCGAGTTTAATCACTATCGGAAACCAATTTTCAAAACGTGCAAATGTAACCACAAAATTCATGGACGATTCACTCGGCATTGGCTTACTTTTTCACATTAAAACTTTTTTACCCCTACTTAGGAACTCAATATCTTGGAAGTTTTTATTTTTTTATACTGTAGATTACAATTTGTATTGCAATCCGCAACCGAGCATGGTCTTATTTGTGTCAGTGTCACTTTGGGATTGTCAACTTCCTCATCTATTTTGCCAAAAGTGAATAACTTTTTCTAATAAACCTTTTTCGGACTCAATTTAGTAATACTTCCGCTGGAGAGTGACTTTTGATTTATCTTAAAATGGTGATTTAGATTTTACAGAATTCTTTTCGCTTTCCTGGAAGATTCCGTTTTTGTTGGTTATCTATAGTAGTTCTGTACTGCCACCCTTCAATTCATCTTTTTTGGTTGAAAATTCAGTATTACCTGGTTAAAGTTTAAACAACTGTGTTAAAAATATTTTTTTTCTGTTGAAGACTTATCATTTTTGTTGAAAGTTCAACTAGGTTGTAGAAAAATCGTCTTTTTGTTGTAAACTAATTTTTTTACTGAAGATTTAACTATTTCAGTCGATTTCATTTGAAGATTCATAATTTTAGTTAAAACTCATTTCATTGTTTGAACGTTTAACTTTTGGCTTGACATTTCAACAATTTGCATGAACTTTTTTTCTTTCTGGGCTGAAAAGTCTTTATTTGTTACAACTTCGCCCTTTTGGTTGGAAAATTTAACTACTTTGTTAAAAATTCCTGATTTTTTTAGTTGAAGATTCATCATTTGAGTTGAAAATTCATATCTGGTGGAAAATTAAAATATTTTGTTGAAAGTTCGTCTTTTTGGTAGAAAATTCATATGTGCTTTCCTGGAACATTCCGTTTTTGTTGGTTATCTATAGTCGGTCTGTACTGCTACCCTTCAATTCATCTTTTTTTACTGAAAATTTAACTCTTTCAGTCGATTTCATTTGAAGATTTATAATTTTAGTTAAAAACTCATTTCATTGTTTAAACGTTTATCTTTTGGCTTGAAAGTTCAACAGTTTGTATGAACTTTTTTTTCTGGACTGAAAAGTCTTTATTCGTTAAAACTTCGCCCTTTTGGTTGAAAAATTTAACTACTTTGTTCAAAATTCTTTTTTTTTCGGTTGAAGATTCATCATTTGAGTTAAAAATTCATATCTGGTGGAAAATTAAACTATTTTGTTGAGAGTTCGTCTTTTTGGTAGAAAATTCATATGTGCGGGTTGAAAATTAGTAGAAAAATCGTCTTTTTGGTTGCAAATATGTCTTTTTGGTTCATAGTAGAAATAATTTGTTGAACATTCGATGTTTTGATTTCAGATTTATCATTTTATTTAAAAATTCATCTCTTTCGATGAAAAATTTGACTATTTTATTGAATATTCTTTTTTTTAATTCTTTTCAAATTTTCAAAAATTTAACTTTTCCATTTTTGACTGCAATTTATCTTTTTTTAGTCTTATTGGTTAAAATTTTTCTTTTTGGAAGAATTCATCTTTGTAGGTTGAAAATTAAAGTAATTGGTTAAAAATTCAACTATTTTGTTCAAAATTTAATTATTTTTTTTTTAATTCAACTCCTTGTTTAACTAGGATTGTAACTAGGTTACAAATGTAACCTAGAAGGTTTTCTGCATATCTGAAATGTTCACATTAAGCTTGCATTTTCGGAAAAACTTCGTATATGCATATTACTTCTATTCTATTTATATGTAAAATCACTTTAGAAATTCCTGACCGCGTAGAATGTAGATTCCACATTATTCACTGTTGTGAGAAAAAGGAATAATATTTCATCGAAGAAATGATTACGTTGGATATACGTCACAGAATAATACTTGCTTGATACGGTTTGATATCAACTAAACCTGTCTTTTCAAGTGAATCGAAAATTTTTGTTGAACAAAGAAATACTCTATAATGTTTCCGAACCTACTGGATATTTTAAAATGTTTTAAAATATTCTGGAATATCCGGAAATATAGTTTTGAATTTTTAGTCTGTTATTGACGGTTCTAGATTATTCTATTCTCGCAATTTCCATGGATTTGTTAAATATAATATTCTTGAATATTTAAGAATCATCTAGAAAGTTTCGCAATGTTTTAAAATGTTGTAGGTTATTCGGCAATTTTTTATTGTTCTAGAATTTTATAGAAAGTTATGGAATTTCCCGGTCTTGTTGCTAGAATGTTTCGAAATTTTACGCGTAAAAGCTATATTCTGAGCTATATATTCGAGATTATTCTACAATTTTGCAACATTCGTGAATTTTCTTGAATATTCTGGAAGAATTTGCCCTTTTCTTTTTCTGAGTATTCAGGAGTTTTATAAGATATTCGGGAATGGTTTGGATTTTTGTAATGGAATATCCTGGAATATTTCAGAATTGTATATGCTTTCTATTGTTCTGCATATAATGTTCCGGAATATTCTTAAATATTTTGTCATATTCTCGAAGATGTTGGAATCGACAATCATTCATTTTATCTGCCCTAGTATATTTATGATCAAAATGAATGATCGAAGCGTTACCAATTTTGACTATAGCAATGAATGTCTATTACAGAAAAGCATATATGTGAATTAGAGCGGAAATAGTTGACCGAATCCACTTCAAATCAGGCAGGTTCTGCACTTGAAGTCGCACAATCTTTCGAGAGCGAAATATCTTGTTTTTTAAAGAAAATTAGTCGATGCGTATTTTTCCTATTCGCGAAAAAAAATATAATATAACTTTCATGGGCAGAAGAATTTTTTTCATAAAATCGAAATTTCTCATTTTTCTCATGAACGATGCAAGACGTCACAAAAGTGCAGAGATTCTTCTGCCCACAAAACAAAGCACAGCATTCAAATACGCATAACTTTGTAGACATTTTTTTCGCAAATCGGAAAAATATGCATCACCTAATTTACTCTAAAAACCCACATTTAATCCCCTCATTCTATATTTTTATTTCTTTGCATATTTTTGCTATATTATCATACAATAAATTCTAATTTTTCTTTAGAAGCATTTTTTACTAGAATGATCTCTTTCTGTTGAAATGAATTATTTCAAAAATTAAGAATATATTAAATAGAAATGATATAATTTGAAATCGAATTGTTCGAGATTAGAAAATTGAAAAAAAACCTTTTTTTT
>CAKNWT010318711.1:0-13436 GCA_932066315.1 Andricus coriarius
TTTTGTTTCGGTAAGACTGATAGTCAAAATGTGAAACTTTTAGCAAAATCTAACAAAGAGTTTAGGAGAAAAAAAACTTTTCACTAAAATTAGCATTTTTCTATTAAAACACATGTAAAAATTGAAACTTTGTCCATTTTTTGTTAAAAAACTGCCCGTTTTTCTCAAAAGCTAAATTAAGCATATAACGAAGTACACGTGTTCTATGATAAACGAAATTAGGGACCAAGGTAGCGAAAACAAGTTCCCTTCTTTACAGAAGTTGTAAAATTATAAACTTAAAAAGTTGAAGAACATTATTTTCCTGGATGAATTCAATGTAGCAGAAATACATCTATAAATGTAAATTAGTCAAATTTGACCAACAATTACTGAACATAATATTGACAAATGAAATCAGTGACTGACTTTCTACTTTTCTTTTTTGAAGCAATATTCATAGAATTGTATTACACTATGGGACTGAAATTAATTAATTATTATTTCACTGAATAATCATTATTTGATATAACACTTTCTTTCAAACGAGGGCTATTGATTCTTCGTGCAGACATATGCATGTTCTATTATCCTGAATAGCTTAAAATTAACATTTTACGAATTTAAAAGCTAAGAAAAAATTAATACATTTATTTACTAAGATATTCTAAAAATAAAGGGCTAATGTACTGTCAAAATGTATGTTATATTTCTAAGTAATTTTTCAGAGTTGCCACATTATTGATTTCTAGATATTTTGCATAACAAATTAGATCTTTTTGTACTTTGTCTTATATTCTTACAAAACGGAAGTCGTATCGATAGTGAAAAATAGTCTATACATATTACTTCATTTATTTAAATTTCACATTCTTCTTTTTTCTAGGTTTTAACCATAAGTGTTGCTGTTATAATTTAAGAAAAAAATTCAGTAGAGAAAATGGACAAGTATAAGCAAGATCGCAATCTTCCTTCATGTGATGTGCCAAATCATAATCGTCCATAATTGTTTTCGATTTCATAGGATTACTGAAATAAAATAATTTTCTTACCAAGTCCTTTATTTTAAGAACAAAATTCAAAAGAAGTTTGAGTTCTCACCTAAAAATTACTCGCAAAAGGTCTTCAATCAGTGATTCACCGGCAGGATTTAGAAGTGTTTTAGCCTCACAAATTGTTCTGAGAATGCAAATTTTGCCTGGTAGGTGGATCCTGAAGAACAAAATACATTTTTTATAATATTTTTAAAGAGAGACTTGGATAGGAAGTTTTAATTTTCATTATTGTAATATTATTTATTAAAATCGGAAAAGGTCCTTTTTCAAGTTTACTTACTTTTCCAAGGACAATTCTAAAGCAGAGTACAATTCTCTGCGGTGACGACGATTCTTCCAATGAGGATTGTGATGATTTTTTTTTCCTCTAGGGTATTCTAGCTTTAATTTCGGTTGCTGTTTTGGTTTCGGCTTTAGTTCATCAGTTACACTTGGTATTGGCCAAATAACATCGAGTTCGTTGACTTGGTTCCAAGTAAATTTTTTTATTGAAATAGATTTCACTGCTGATAATGTCATCTATGGAATAATGTTTAGAATTATTTCATATGTAAAATGTCTTTTTTGAGGTCTTTATGGAAAGAATCAATTTAAATAAATAAATTTAAATATTTTTGATTCGAAACATTTTGGCATAAAAAGAAAATAAATATAAAAGAATAGAATAAATTCAAATGAATGAATTTAAATAGTTTTAATTTGTAACATTTTGATGTCATACAGAAACATACCACGAATGCACTTCCTTTTGGAAATATCAACGCTCTCTTCTTTATTAGATGAATATTCCGTAACCTCGAATCAAATTTATTTAATTCTGTATCATTTTGATACACTTCATACTGCAAAGTAAAACTAACAATTACAAAAATTAACACACTTTTAAGTATAGTGTCCATATTAATACAGAAGGCTTCTTTGTGGCGATTTTAAGACGTTTGGGAAGAAATGAAAGTCATCCTTTGGGAAAACCAGAAATATGGCAACAATTATCGAGTTATGTTGATATTTGGTCACACGTTAAGCAAAGTTAAAACTCGTATTTGACCCAAAATTCAACTGGTTTTACCGCTCGGCATTGCGTGGTACTGCTTTAATGTAAGGTGGAATGACGAACGTATAATATTGAATTTTATGTGATTCCAGTGCATTTACGCATTTTTATGCGAAAGCGTAGAGTATCGTAACAACAAAACTTGTAAATGCACCGTCGTCAAACAAAATAGTATATGCGCCAATACGCACAATTCGAATCTTCATGCGACTTGCTTACAACGCTCGCATAATAGTATATTATGCATAATATACTGTAATTCCATAAAGGGGAAAATTATTATGGAAGATAATTAAACCGAGTTAAAAAGCTCAAATTGTTTGCATAATGAGTATATTTTGATGCGGATTAATATGTACATTATTGTTGTTTAATGCCTTTTATGTACAGTTTGTATTATATTTCCACATTACATTTGTTGTAGATTAAAGAAACATAGCTCTGGTTTTTGAAGAACTAAACAATTGTTCATCGTGGTTGATGAATTTATATTTTGAATGAAATTAAGGTAGGTACTTATTTTTGATATTAAACTCTGCAAAGCTCTCTGGTATTTACAATATTAGTGGATTCATGAAGATTAACCATCCGTCTGTTCACTGGAGCAACCATTCTTCTCAACCGATAATCTTCATAAATCCTTTTAAAGTGAGGTAAATCTTCATCTGTTCCCAAATCCCTGAAATAATGAATTTTTATGATTAAAGTACTATCAATGGATGCAAAAATGTTAGTGTGGTTCAAGACATTAATATATTTCTGAAGATTTAATATTGTGTAATAGTTTATACAGAAAATTTTTGTGCAGTATTGTGAATAGCACGTGCTTTCAAATTTTCCAGCGAATTATATAATTCAAAATTGAAAAATTGTAAGTAGAAACTTAATTTTTGAAAAACTAATGCTTTTAAAATATTTTTGAATTAATTGAGATGTTGTAACTGAATCCTTGAAAAATGCTCTTCTTATCTTCTTTGAAAAACTTATGTCTTCTGAGAAATCGTCTAGAAATTCGATGAGAATTTACATTTATTTAAAAAAATTATATGCTAGCTTGGAAGATCTTTAGAATCTACGAAAATTAATTAAAATTCTATACATTTTTTATAAGTTATTGAATATCTTTTGTTTTCTCGCAAAATGTACTGAATACTTTGCTTGAATTAAAATTTTTTTTAATCTTCCAAATATTTATTATGATCATGAATCAACAGCCATTGTTTTAAAATCAATAACTCATTCCTAAACTTGAAATTGTTTAAAATTTTCTGGAATCTTTTATTTTACGACGAAGCATCCAGACTTTGCGGAATCTCTCTATTGTGAAGAGAACACAGCTTCCGAGTATTTACGATACAATAAAGCTCAAAAATTCTATTATATTCACGCGCCTGAAACCTCTCCTTAATTTTAAAACGTATTGTTAAAATATTTTATAATTCTGTGCTGAATCAACCATTCGGAAATAATAATATCTCCGTACTCGTATTTATAATTATGTTTTATTTGCTTCTGCTTGAACAAAATGAAAATAATCCTAAAGGATGAAGAAAAATAAAGCAAAGAAATGAAATACTGTTGCAGGTCTTCTCTTCAAAATTATCATTTCCCGATTCAACTGGATTTATCGAAATGGAATTTCTATTTTATACTACTCGGCTCTTTCGCAAAGAAATACCTTCTGTCAGGTCAATACTGATTCTGGACACGAAGGAAATGCTTGCTCACAATCAACTGCTGATTCGTAAGCTGCTTCGTACTCAGTTTTTGGGTCGATGTGGTAAGAACCCGTTGGCAATCTGAAATATCATTATATGAAATTAAAAAGATATTTTTATTTTATGTATATATGTATAAAATGAAAAGCTAAACAAATTAAATATTGGGCATTATTTCTGTAGTGACTGTGATAACGGCTGAACCAGTTTTGACGATCGTAATTTATGCTGTAGTCACCAATAAAACTAATTGAAGAACAAAATTTGAATTTGAACAAATAAAAAATAGGGTTAAAAAATGTTTTCAAACGTCCATTTTTTCAGATTATGACTCGATGATACACTCCTCATTGTTTTGAAACAAAATTCCTAGATAGACTATTTTGACATATATTTTACCCAAATTTTTACAGGGGTGCTTCATGGCTTAAAAAACATAATCTTGCGTGGGGCACCCTGCATGTATTTGCGAAAAAAGCCGATTTTGTGAAGTTTTCGAAAAAAATGAATACGTATTAGTTTTCGATCGAACAATATTAGAGGATGCCCCACCCCCTTTACTTCCCCGACAATGACGTTTGCTTGTTTTTTATTTTCAACCACACACTCATGGAGAATAGACATAAGGAGACCAAAGTAGTGTAACCGAAAATGAGCAAATTTTTGTCGTATGAAAATAGTTACAATACTTCTCGTTCCCACGTATGGCGCTGGTGTAGCACGCGTATGCCTATGTTCACATCTATTGACATTTTGCAAAATTTATATCTGTGATATGTAAATGACCTATAGATAAATTTTCACTTAAATAAAAAGATTGAAATAATATTATTCATCGCGAAACATATTTTTTAAAGTGGGTATAATTGTAGTCATCCTGCAATGGACGAGGTAGGTACTTTTGAATTATTGCGCTAACGAATTACTATAATCCTCGCAGGTATAAAGATTTGAATAGAGAATCATTAACATTTTTAGATTTCAACGTAAAAGTCGGAATTATTGTATTTTATAAATATGTGAGTTTTCACCAGTTTAAAATTCACTAAAGGTTTCCGTTGGAATTTAGTTTTATTGCATTCATAACCGGGTTTGCATTTTTGTTTGTACCTTGAGGTTAAATCAGGTTATATTTACACGGACCATAATGGCAGCCATCGATACGCGTACCACACTAGCGCCGCGCTCGAGAAGATCTAACATTTCGATGCGTTATTGTTTTTACATCCGACAGAAAAATGCTCGTTTTTGGTGAAGTCAATGTACAGGACTTTGGGCTCCTTATGTCTATTCTCCATGCACACACTCTTCCAAAATGACCCGAAATTCCCCCTCTAATCGATGATCATGTATTTTGCGATATACTGGTCGTAATTTTTATTTTTTTGTAGCCGCATGTACAGATCATTTTCAATGAATAAATTAAAAAGTTTCATATATTCGTTTATTAAATATTAATCGATTAAATCATTTTTATTTGTTTGAAAGATTATTGTTTCAGGGCTTAAGTGTATTTAATATGCATCACATATCTTTTAAAATCAATCAACTTTCAAACTTTTTTTTAGCTTTCAAGGTCATCAAGTGAGCTGACAATTTTTCATTTATGAAAATAAGCATAGAGTACTTTTTTTTAGGATACCTTCTGTTTTGGTGATTGAAAACTATTTTTATATCAATCAAACAAATATTTGTTGTTTGCAATTTTGATCGGATTTCTTGCGCTCTTTTTACTGAACATAAGCATTTTTTGAAAATATAAATATTTAAGCTTTAACAATCAAGGTCAAAAATCAATTTCATTTTTTTCGAATTTCAACCATCAGCGATCTTGAACGACCGTGAACGAGCGTCGGTGTCATGGGCGTGCCAGTGTGCTTAATTTTCATGAATAAATCATTGTCGCCAACAGTCGTCCATGGTCTAGATGGTATAAATTTAAACAAAAATAAGAAATTTGTTTTTGACCCTAATTTTTTAATGTTTCGTATTTATTTTTTCAAACAATGCTTATATTTTTTCAAACAGAAGGTCGATCCACTTTGTGAACTTAAGGTTCTTAAATGAAAGAAGCTCAGTTTTCTTTTAAGCCTAAAATGAACAAAATAAAATGGTCGAAATTAGAAAAAAGTGAAATTTATTTTTGAGCGTTATTTTTGAAGATTTAGTTTTTTTTCCAAAAATTCTTATGATCGATGAAAAGAACGTGATGGTAGAAAAAAAAATTTGGTTGATAATAAAAGAGTTATAAATCGCTGAAGTCTATGGTACCCCCAAAAAATCTAGAAATTGCACCGCCTTTCTCTTGTTACATATTTGTCCCAATGGCAAAATTTTTTCCCCATTAATTACCATCCAACAGAACTTTACACTTTTCCGAAGTTTAAGATGGGATATGGAATAAACTATTTTAAAAACTGTCACTTAAATTTACTGGAATATGCAAAAAACTTTGTTCTTAAACCCTGAATGGCGATGCTGATGATGATCGCATTTCAAATGAAAAAACATTATCTTGAATGAAAACATTTAAAAACGTATTATTTTTTTCCAGGGAAGAACATTCTCTGCAACTTTACTGTTTTTAATTTTTAAAGTTTGTATAGTTGAAATCATTAAAACCATTCTTTTTAACAAAAATCACTTTAAAACTAATAATTATATTTGAAGATTGTTCACTTATTTTTAATATTGGAAATAGCAGAGTTTTAGGTAATGTTTTCACCGATAAATAAGCCATGATTTATTGAAATTCAACAATTCCTAAAAAATTGGTAAGAAGTGACAGTGAGAAAAAATTAAAGTACAAAAAGTATTCTTAAATCATTTTTTTAGAATTTCAAACTTATTTCATAAAAAGGCATGTTTTTTATTTCATAAGACATGATTGATAATATTATTGCAGTTGTTTGAATCATAGAAAACTTTTTCATTTCAGAGAATAGATTTTTGGCACAACTGCCCTGAGCCTTCCCACAGCGTAAATTAACATTCTTGATAATTTACTATAAATTATATAAAAAATTTAGAAATGTTGTTTAGCCTGGCCTATAGAACAATTTATCCTACACGGCACATACAGAAGAGTTTGTTATTTTTTAAATTTATAACTATTATTTTCAACCGAAAAAAAATACATAAGAAAAAAATTCCAAATACCAACATATCATTTTAAAATTTGTAACAAAACAAAACGCAATTTAATTTGTTTTAATGCATAGTCGCCTACCATATTCTCGCTTCCTTTCCTCATCCGCGTGGGTCCACAGGTACCCATAATATATAGAGGTTGAAGAAGCACTTTTAAGTCCTTATTTTGTAACTTTAAGTTACTGAAATAAATTTTGCCAGAATCTCAGGAATACGAATTTATAAGCAAGCTTTTAAAAGTTTTATTATGAAAAGTACTGTGACAAATAATACTAAAAAGAAACGAAAAATTTGCAAAAGTTACTTTTCTTGAATTTTTAACGCGATGAGTCTCTTAACGTTGCATATAATTAAAAAGAAAGTAAGAGATTTTGTTAACTAAAAATATGAATTAAAAGGATCTACAAGGTGTCCCAGTACTCAAGGTACATTTTTATATTTTTGAATCCCTCATAAAAAACGGAGTTGAAAATAATAATAAAAATTTGTTGTAAAGTTAATAATTAATAAGTAATTAACAACTAAAGATTAACCAGTCGGAATCATGCGTTAGATAGACGACAGTCCATGTGTCACTGATGAGGGTGTGAGCGCAAAAGAGTAATTTTCAATTTGCATGAGATTGTGAATATCAATGGTGCAACATCACATGGGAACTGAGAAACGAGATTCTTCGAAAATATCTTTTCCTTTAAAATACACGTTGAATTATTTTAACTTCCTTCGAGTATTTCTAATTCTGTAGAATTCTCTGAACTCTTTCAAATTTTCTTAAATCTTTTGAAATCCATGAATTCTTTTGTATTCTCTAAATTCCTTTGAAATTCTATAATTTTTTTTGTCTGTGAATGCTTTTGAAGTTTGTGAATTCTTTTGCCCTCTGTGAATTCTTCCGAATTTTCTAAATTCTTCTCAATTCTTTGTATTCTTCTTAATTCTATGAATTCATCCGCTATTCTCTGAATTCTTCTGAATTTTGTCAAATTCTTTGAATTCTCTGAATTCTTTAAAAATTTTCTGAATTCTCTAAACTGTTTTGAATTTGTTGAATTCACGGTATCACTGCATTTTTTAAATGTTTTTTAATTATCTTTAAATCATTAGAACACACGTTGAATTATTTTAACTTTCTTCGAATATTTTTGATTCTGTAGAATTCTAAAAAAATCAAAACACTTAAAGGAATTCAAAATAATTCAACGCGTATTCTAAAGATATCGAAAGAATCCAGGAGAATTCAGATAATACGAAAGAATTGTAAAAATTCAAAATAATTAATGGTGTATTGTAAATCAAAGGTTTAAGAGAGTTCAAAAAAACTTCGAAATAAGTCAAAGGAGTATATGTGGATTCTAGGAATTTGTTTGTATTCTACAGAATGCAACATACTGGATGGAAGTTTAAATAATTCTATGTGTATTCTAAAGATTTTAAGAGAATTCAGAAAATTTAAAAGATCTGAAGGATTTCCAAGTAACTGGAAATGTATTCTAATAATTTAAAGAGGCCTCGTGAGAATTAAAAAATTTCAAACAATTCAAATAATTCAGAAAATTTCAACAAAATGCAGATAATTAAAAAAAAGACAATACAAAAGAATTCATAGAATTCTAAATATTTCAGAGAATTGGAAAGAATTCAGACATTTCAAAATTTATAAAAGAATTCAGAATAACTCAGGATAGGTCAAAGAATACAAAAGACTTGGAGAAAGTTAGAACAATTATTCATGGTGTATGGTAAAGATTTCAAGAGAATTAAAAAAAATGTAATTCTAAAGAATTCGTTTGAATTCTAGAGGATTACAAATATTTAAAGAAAGTTGAAATAATTCAACGTGTATTCTAATGATTTCAAGATAATTAAAAACATTTTAGAAAATTCAGTGATACCGTGAATTCAATAACTTCAAAACAGTTTAGAGAGTTCAGAAAATTTTAAAATAATTCAGAAAAATACAGAAAAATCAAAGAATTAGAACATTTCAAAAGAATTTAGAGAATACAAAAGAATTCGAAAGGTTTCAGAGAATATAAAAGAGTTCAGAGAATTTAAAAGAATTCAGGCGATTGAGAAGAATTCAGGGAACACGGAACATTTCAGAGAATAGCGGAAGAATTCAAAGAATTAAGAAGAATTTAGAGAATTCAGAAGAATTCACAGAGTGCAAAAGAATGCCCAAACTGCAAAAGCATTTACAGAATTTAAAAAAATTAAAGAATTTCAAAAGAATTTAGAGAATACAAAAGAATTTAGGGTGTACTGTAAAAGTTTCAAGTTGATTGCGAAAAACTTCAAAAGAATTCAAAGGACCACAAGTGAATTCTAAGAATTCGTTAGAATTCTACAGAATTAGAAACACTCGAAGAAAGTTAAAATAATTCGACGTGTATTCTAAAGCAAAAGATATTTTCGAAGAATCTCGTTTCTCAGTTGCCATGTGATGTTGCACCATTGATATTCACAACCTCCTGAAAATTGAAAATTACTCTTTTGCGCACACACCTTCATCAGTGACCTTGTACCTTGAGTACTGGGACACCCTGTATAAGCGGTTTAAACGCCTGTTTGAACATGTATATTTAGTTTGTAGATTGAAGCTGAGGAAAATGTGAAAGAAAAATATTGTAGAAAATCGTCTTTTTTAGGCAAGAAAAATATATTTCGGCACTTATTTAATATGTTTTTTCTCACAAAACAGTGTATACACATGGAGTATTTAATGGGTATACGCTTTGTTAATTCGCTTTTGATTTCCGAGTAGTACGCTGCAGAAGACAGTTCTGTGTACCTGTGGACCTAGGACATACGACAACGTTCTAAAATTAAACTTAGGACACAATTTAATACACTAAACTTTCATACAATTTTAGAACATTGTCGTCTGTCCTGGATCCACAAATAACCAGAACCCTCTTCCAAATCGGACTACTCGAAAACGAAAAGCAAATTAACAAAGGGCGTGTACCTAATGAATGCGCCGTATTTTTTTTTTTAATTTTGAAGGCCTTTTCCCTTCCCAAACTGTGCTCCCCTTTACAGGAACATAGTTTGATAGTTTTGGTCCCTGCGCGGACCCACGCGGACGGCTATTGGTTAATTGGAAATTTGTGATTCCAAAATAATCGCATTATATTCAGAAAAATCATATTTGTTTTTTTTCTTGTTTCAGCTATGCAGTGATCAGTTTTCAAGGATTTTCTCGCGCATGCAAAAAACTTGGACATTGCTCTTCGCGCCGTTCATTAGAGTGTTAGGTTCTTTGGAGCGAAAGTAATTCACTGTTGGACGCATACATAAAATATTTAAACTCGGAATTCAAAGTTATGCAAAACTCACGTGAATATGGAGTGTAGGATCTCTTCCATAAAGGATCCTTTCCCAAACTTCGAGCTGCTTCGTTTCCCAGCGTTACAAAGGGCCTTTAATACGCAAGCCTTGCCGTCTTTGCCCTGTCTGCGAGGAAGAACATTATTTATGTATCTAATGTTAATTAACCTTGTTGCTATGAACTACACTTTCCGATAATTTCTGTTGTGTTCAGAAGCTAAGTTTGTATAATAATTGTTATATATCCTCAAGGCATTTCCTGCAATGGATAATAGCTTCTTGTAACATGAGTAGGGCATCTAATGCCTAACTACCATCCTAGAGTTTAGGAACGGGAAATCGTAGCAATTACTGAATGACTACAGGCCAATTAGATCTGGTATTAACGACCACCCTAACCAGTTCGATTATTCGCATCAGGTTACATCGATCTTAAATTGCTACTTGATACTGACCAAGAAATAAATTGGACCATTTCTCAGTGGGGCAAAAAACAAGTTTCTGTGGATTACAATCAATTTTTAGCCTAAGCTTGGGGCCGTGCATGAATTACGTAAAGTCTTTTGGGAGGAGGAGGGTTTGTCAAAGATTTTCTATCCCTTCTTAAATGAAGCAGGGGAGCGGGGAGTACGCGGTCAAAACCGTTTCGTACGTGAGACATTTTCAAGTTTGCTAATCACTTGAAAAAAAAAGCTAAACAAATTTGATTCTAAACAGCTATTTTTTAACACAATCCAATACTTATTGTAGTATCTAATACATTTTATGTGAAAAAATTAAATTAATTTCTTGATAATTGTCAGGAGTATTACTTGTGATTTGCCCAGTAATAATTGTAGCACACATAGTGATAGAAGTATTAATATTAAATTTAATAATCATAAATTCACAAGTTAATAATAAATGAATAAAAAAATAAGGAGTCAATCAAGAATTTAAGGTACCGAGAGGTTGCCCCCCCCCCCCATCCCGAACCGTATTCAGTTTAACAAACGTACGCTTTTATAATTTCTAAAGGGTCTGAAATGTCTTTCTGGCTTGAAATTTCAACCATTTGATTGGCATTTTTTGTTTAAATTTTGTTGTTGATGATTCTGCATCAGAAGTTAATTCTTCATCATACTTAGAAAAAAAAATGTTTGGTTACTAATTAACAATATTTTGTTGAAGATGTTTTGTTCTTTTTGTTGCGAATCAATGAATTAACTGAAAAGTTAACTATTCCATTTCTACTTAAGCATTTATCTATTTTTAGTCACAAATTTAACTGTTTGGTTAAATATTAATGTTTTTTAGTTGATGACTCAAGGATTTTTTTTAATTGATCTTTTTAGGATGAAAATTCGACTTCTTGGTGAAAAGTTGAACTACCTTCTTGATAATTAATTTTCTTATAGTCAAAGAATCATAATTTTAGTAAAAAATTCATCTTTTTATTTTAAATTTGAACCATTTTGTTGAACATTTTTTATTTAGTTCGTTAAAAAACTATTATTTTAACTGATAATTTAACTATTTGGTGGTAAATTAACTTCTTCCTTGAAACATCAAATTCTTTAGTTGAAAATTCAATTGATTGTAGAAAATTCGTCTTTTTGTGGAATTTTTTTTTCGATTTATCGATTCCATTTTTGGCTGAAAAAATTAATCTTTTCCATTTGACAAATCAACTATTTGGTTGAAAGTTGACGTAATTTGTTCAAAATTCGGCTTTTTTGGTAGAAGATTAATCTTCATGGTTGAAAGTTAAAGTATTTGTTTGAAAAATTATATATTTTGTTGAGTTTTCGTATTTTATTGGAGAAAACTAATTGCCTTTGTTGAAAATTAACCTTTTTGGTTAAATTTCAATTATTTGGTTTAAAACTGTAACTGGACTGTAGAAGGCTTATGTTTTAGGCTTGAAAATTCTAAATTTTGGATGAAAGTTTTTTTTCTTTATTGACTGAAAAATCGGTTTTGGTTAATGAGTGAACTACTTCATTAAAAGTTTATCTTTTTGTTTCAATTAAACTGTCTTTGATACAAAATTGAAATCTTTTCTTGGCTTAAACATCAACTATAACATTTATGTTGAGAATTAATCTTATTTGGTTGAAATTTCAAATATTTGTTTCAAGATTGAACTGATTTATTATAAAACCTAATTTTGTGAAATGTTTATATAGTCTAGTCTGCGTGCTTTTTGATCTCGGTTTGTGGTCTTCGCAGCACTATTATCCAAATATAAAAATATTTTTATAAAGTTTATAAAGTCTGACGTTTCTCATCACAGCTCAGTTGGTTGTTGTTACGGTAAGTGACAAATTATTTAATATTTCAGTATTTGTATTTTAAATATGAAACGTTCACAAAGTGTTTACAATTGTATGAAGTTTCAGTAAATTGATAAAGTTTCACATATTGAAATTTTCAATTTTTAAATGAATATAATATAAATAATATTGAATATGACTTGATTTTGAAAGCAAAATAACCTTCAGTTATTTATTTAAATTTGTTTTCCAGTCAGTGTAAAATTATATAATATGGTAATAAAGATTTTAAAAAATATGAAAATGTAAGTTTTTTCACCTTTTAATTTCATCACAAATATCTTGCATATAATTATTTTGTATTTAAAATGAATTAATAAATAGTTTATTATTTTTTAGTATTTAGTAATATATGGACATTTAAATTACATGAGTTTATATTTCTCGTAAATTTTCAGTGCAAAACGCGCAGTGATTCACGCAAGGCTCAATACCGGATCACCAAAGATATAATTGAATTGGTTTTCGAAATTTTGTATGTTTATTTTCGTCCAAAAGCAATGATTTTTTTAAATATTTCGTTTCATTGCACCTCCACTACCAAATTGATTTGGTATAAAAGAGATAAATTTTTCAACTAGAAAATCGAATATTTAGAACACAGTTGACCTTTAAAAAAATAAGAATAAATAATATAAGAATTTTCAACAAAAAAGATAATATTCAACAAAAAAAGCTAAATTTTCAACCAAAAATAGAATCATTTTATTTTCAGATTGAAAAACTAATTTTTACAAGACGAAACGAACTTTTAATTAGTTGAATTTAACTAAAAAGATGAATTTTCAACAAAATAGTTGAATCCTCAACCAAACTGGTTAATATTCAATAAACA
>CAKNWT010318714.1:0-17043 GCA_932066315.1 Andricus coriarius
ATATTTTTTCTGTGTAACGTATCTGTAACGAGTTACTTCAACAACAAAGTTACTTACCCCATACAACTTGTTGGCTTTGCTGGCTCGAAGAAGATCGGCCTGAAAAGGACTTCAACCTCTTTTCAGGAGGAAGTATAGGAGGTAAGTCTCCCCGCGAACTTAATTCTGTAAGAACAAATAGAAATTGATGAATTTTTCATTTTAAATACTGAAAGTGAGAAAAACTTGCTACAGAATGTACAGTTTTATTCATTCATTCAAACCTATTCATTGTGACGTTGCAGATTTTGCAATGAACGAAAGTCAATCGGGAACATAAAATAAATGGGTCTCTGACATTTGAGGGATCGCACGATGCTCCCCGGCTAGATTAGTCAATATTTTTTTGTTATTAAATTAGGCTTATTTGTTTTTATTCTCATTATATCTACCGCCTCCTTAGAATCAACATCATCGAGGGACAACAAGGGACATCGAGAATTGGAAAACTTTAGGACATTTAACTCTGAACGCTACTTCAATATGAGAGAAGGCAGGATTCAAATAGACGTGCCATCTCCCACTATCTTCAACTGCCGCCAACCTATCATCTATAACCAGTGTGTATCAATCGTTGCTGAAACCATTAGAGGCGAGCATTAAAACATTGTATTTAAATATAAATCCTAAAGCGATTGTAGCGTTTACGAAATCTATCCTCCAATCATATTCTAACCTCCCTGACGTGTGTCACTGGAAGTAACTAGGACTGTGACTATTCAAAAGCAATAGGGGAGAGTGGGGTATGGTGTCGGTGCGGGGCATGGCGTCTATTACAAATAACGTCCGTATTTTTTGATATTCATATTAGTTTTGGACATAAAATAGTTTTCTCTGTTTAGACAAATAGTGATTTGATTCCATTTCTCTTTCAAACTTCGCGTCAGAAGAGTAATGATGAAAAAACAGTTTTGGCGGAAACCGATGGAAAAGTCTTTAGCTGAAATGAAGCACTTACAGCATATTTCGAAATACTTAGGGCATGAAAAAGTGAGATTTTAATAGGTAAAGTATTTTATATAACTTCAGGTATCATGATTTGTTTCTATATATTTGGCCACATACTTTATTTTGATTGATACTAGAATATTAAATTAGTGTTGATAATGCCTGAAGTAATTTTTTTTCGTTACATTACACTTTCCAGAATCGTTATATTATATATTTTTTATTTTACAATGTTCATATTGTTTAAATAAACGATAGTGATATGACGGACTCCGTAACCCAATGTATGGGGTACGCTGAGTGAAATGCAACATCCATCAATTAATTAAATATCAAATAATGAAGTAATTAAAAAGCGGTTCGGAGTAATAACACATGTTCCCTTGTAATGTAAGCTTCACCTTAAAAAATACATACATCAAAATCACATTTCAATTATAAGTTTTAGGGCCTTCAAGTCAACGCGGGACACCATACCCCACTCTCCCCTACAATGCAAAACCGGCATCTATTTCGCATCTGCTCATGTACTTCTTGAGAAGCCACGTAGTATGTATGACCAGTAGAAAGTTTTAGAAGCGGTTCTGCAGTCTTGTCAAGGCGTCAGTCTCGTAACAACGTCAGTTCTCTTCACCCGCTCGTCCTAGACTCATTATAGCTTGCTTGAACAAAAATATAACTAGATGAAGTATTTAGTTCATCTAACGATTCAGACCTTCCGCGCATAAATAACATCTTGTCGATCCTACCAGGCTGCACTTCAACGACCGAAATTTGCTCGAAACTCAGGACGAACTCCGGAACTCATCCACAGATAGGTCCATTAAAAACGAGTAAGTAAGGAAAATAATCTATTAGGGTGCATATATCAGCCCTTCACTACAAACGATTGTTTTTTCTAAGAACCTCAAGGGAACAAGTAGATATTGAAAGCGTTATATAGACGGTTATGTCCTAGTGAAGGCAACAAACCACGATAAGTCTAAAAAAGGACGAGAAAGCAGTTATCAACGCAGTAACGCAACGCAGCAGCCAAGCAGAAAACTCAACGTCAAGACGTACTGATCAACGCACCAAAGAGTCAACGGTCTCCATTGTGAAGAAAGTGTTAACTTCCAGAAAGTATTAATCCACACGCCAGCAACGTGTCTATGATTATACAAAGAAGTTTTGCGTAAAGAAGAGTAGATTATAAGAAGTGTTTCTTACAAGTATACTTTCCATAGTTTATACCTTCTCTCTCTATTCACGTATCCCTTTTGTGCGAAGATTTGCAATTGTTCGAAAGACTTCTCTTAGCTATCCCGACTACTGACAGGCTAAGAAAAGCATCTATATGTTACGTGCGCCGAAAAAAGGGGGCTTACTCTGAAAAGTGAGATTTTTCAGGGCGAGCGGTCGAAATCGACGCGATAGACACGACTTTTAGGAGAGAGGGAACACTCATGAAATCTTCCCTCTCCACTTAACACTAGATTCTCACGCATACAGCGGCGCCGCTGCCGTTTGTTTAGTTTCGACGAAGAAAAGTATCGAGAGGAACTTCAGGGTTGAAATAACTTCCAGCGAGACATTTGTTCCCTACCAATAAAGGAAGATTTTTTGAAATTTTCAGATCGATCGATTAAAAATTGACGGAAATATCTATTGTGTAAGAAAACACGCGACGCTATTTACGATTGCACCGTGACGGGGCGGGGTATAGATAAGACGCGGAGATGTATTGGTGAGTGGTAGGAGGTGTTTACGGGAATTCGAGCGAAAGCACGATTTCTCGGGTACCTAACAACTTAATTATTAGCAATAATAATGCTCGCAAATTCTTTCTGTGGTTTCATTAAAAAGAGCAACTCAAAAACTATCGAAAGGTGTAAAAACCTCGATTTCGATTTTTTTAGAGTAAGCCCCCTTTCTTCAACGCACGTCACTATGAATGCGGCAATCTTTATTGAATTCTAATAGAGACTTTCAAAATTTTGTCAAGATGGCCGGGAGTTCCAAGATTTCCGAATTTGCTCGCGATCAGAACTAACACGGGATTTTACGGAATTTAATCTTCAAATCAAATCTCCGTATAACCACTTCAGTACAATTAGGTGGAATAAAATAAGAAAATGTGCGACAAGGATTTGAAAATGCATAAACTTACAGTCAACGCTTTAGGATCGTTTACAATGAAATGACTTATTCATAACAATCGGAACATAATTTAGGAAGGTAAAGAAACATTGCATTACGGATTAAAGATAAAAACAGAAATAAAATAATGAAACGAATTAGGAATAAAAGTATACCCCAGTTTCTAAGAACACAAATGTTAACATCTATACCTAGGCCTAAGGCCAACACAATTCGATTATCATTCAAAACACCGAACAAAAATATTCTAGTGGTTGATCTATGACAAATGAAGTGCAATGAGTTCGGAAAAATGGGACACTTCGCAGCCCAATGCTACGTTGAGCTACAAAACTTTCAGGACACACAAAACCAAAAACCACCACCTCAGACTCAAATCAGGACAAGGAGGAAACAAGAAGAAGAGAAAAATTACTTAAAGAATTAAGAAATGACGCGAGAGGAGATTTAAGAGCAGATAGACTACAAAGAAATGGCCGAATATCAGCAATATCTGGACAATTGCAATCCATACAAAGAACAAGAGCACATGTAAAGAGTACAGACTACTAGACTCTACAATTTATAAGAAACTTGGTGATGGGTATGTACAAACATAAATCGAACAGTGCAACATATCTGAATTATTTCGGATGGAAACACCTCTTTCATATTATTGATGAAAACTTTTCGTCACCAGAAGAAGGTATAATTGGTTCACAATTCTTCAAATTACTTTCTCGCAAATTCTCGTATATTTGGTGACTTGTTACCCTTAAATCGACGAAGTAGCACGTAACAAAAAATACGTGTGTGCTATTTTTGGTATGCATTAAAACTTATTACATAACGAAGAAAATCGGTCCGGTACACCTCGGCAAGCAATAAGTTAACTGTAGGGGTAACTCAACCCTTGCAATGAATTTTTGTCAATAACCAGGAAACATTTCAACTTTAGTTTTTAATATTATTAATAGCAGTACAATATACAGGGAAATTAAGCTGATTATAAAGGTTCTGTATAACAAAATGTCAAAAAATCACATTAACCCTTGTAAAAATAAGGGCTGCAAGCACTCGGTAAACTTTAAGGGTGGTTTTCACTGCTTGAATCTACGAATTAACACGTAAAAAAATTAGGGTACTATTTTTGTATGCACTATAAGATGTTACATTATGAAGAAAATCGGCGAGGTATTCCCAGGGTACTTTCCTTGTAAGTCAGTTCTATTGTTGCGAACTGTGAATTTTAAGACATGGTTGCAACTTTGCTCCCTCCTCGAAGAACTGACTTCGAGCCGAACTGAGGATTATCCAGAGGATGATGAATCCAATTTGATTCTTACTATCTAAATAATCCGCCCGGTATGTTCAAACATACTCAATTCGTATGAAACCTCTGGTATTCTTCTAACCTGTCCCTCGAAAGTGCCAACTCAATTTTAGTTGGCTCTGAAAGTCAAAGTCATGGTCTATGCCCTATATCAAATTGTCAGTAGAACAAGATTTTTGTCAACAGTTGCCAATGAGCTTACTTATCAATGCTGCCTGTGCATCTAGTCACTTTTTGTGAAATTTTAGTTGTCCCTGATAGTCAAATTGATTCATTCATGTTGTTACTGGCGCAAGATTATTGTCATTAGTTACCTATGACCTTACTAATCCATACTTTGTACAAGTCTAGTTAAATTTTGTGAAGTTTAAGTCTACCGTGTACAAATATTGCTCCTTTTCTTGTTGCACTTTAAAACTCAATCACGAATATCTTAGTTACCCCCTGGAATTGTCGCAACACCTTTTAGTAGATTTACCAATTATTTCCCGAATAATAGTACATTCGAAAATGATTCTTTCTTCTACTGCGTGAACACTTGGATAGAAAATTTCATGACCGCCTTACTAAATAATGTGATTTTTAAATCAAATTCAAAATCGCCAATCTTGAAGCAACTAGACACGAAATTTGAACCAAAAGTTTTAATGATCAAGTCCGATAATGTATCCTCAACATGCAATTTTTCAATTTTGACTTCAGATTCTTAAACGGAAAATCCAATAAAAACAAAATTACGGCGTTAAATAAATTAAGAAAATATACATAATTTTTAACCGCCACATTCAATCAGCGATGGCGGATGTTATAATTTTAACTCCTCAATTATAATCAGAATTCTTAAATTCAAAGAAGGCGGACACCGGGGGGACTGAAACCGAGAGTTTGGTGTATTCATAAAATATCCGGTAACGCTCCTTATTAATTTTTCATGCTACAAAATGAGAGAATGTTTTGAAACGATGAAGTCTAAATCAAATTAATCATGAGAATATTCTTTTTCCCATATTTTAAAATACTTCTATTTATTCTTCATATATTTTTTAATGATTTTCGAAATTTTTTGTTTCATGCTTGTCAAATGGAAAAGTTCCAAAAAATACCGTTTTTAACAATAATTTTGCACAAATCTGCTATTTTCCATTTTTTGGTTATTTTCCGGACCTGATACAAAGGGATAGGATCTGTTAAAATTGTAAGTTATTGGGTGGAAATTATTTCCTGAAGATTCTTTAGAAGGCAAATGAACTTTAATTTATGAAAAGTTAAAAGCAAATAATTACATTGTCAATTTTTTCGCAATCGAGCTATTCACGTTAAAAAGCCCATTGTAATTTCGAAACCCTGGGGGCACGGGTTACTGTTGATCAGTGATGTTAGTCACCAAACGGAAAGATTACAACGCAGTTATGAAACATTGAAAGCATTTGCGTTTCCTCTTGTACAACGGATAGAAGAATTAACATTGAAACATGAAGTTATATACAAATATTTTTTATGTGGTAACAAATTTGATAATAAAACGATTAGATTTCACCATAACCCAATGCTTTTTATACTTAACAACTGAAAAATTATACTTCAAACAACTTGCACAAGGTTGAAGACACCGTGGGACAAAAGTCACTAGCCTCAGAAAGTGGATTTAAATATAAAAATAATTAGCATGGTCAGTCTAATTAAACTTACCAACCAAATCCAGATGAACAGAAAATGTAAGAATTAGAATGTAGCTCGCGATCTTCATGGTTTTCTCTTGGTATTGAATAGATTTCCTGAATTTCGACTGAGAATTTTGGAATATTTGCACTGCTATTTATACTAACCTTTATCAGATTACCATGACGCCATTCGCTACCGTGAAATTTTCGCCCTGGAACTTCCGCGTTTTGTAAATAGGCTATTAGATGAAATATTATTTATTACTTTGGTGTCAGTAAACATTTCGGTGATTATTATCACATCATATTTGTTGAAAGTTTCATGATTGCGTGTACTCTTATTTCTAGAGCATACAATTATAAATTTTAACGCTGTTTTCGAATAAAGTCATTTTTCACGCAAATAAAATGCAAAAACAAGAAACTTTGACTATAAATGGAGATGAAATAAGATTACCTAAAATTACTTTGGTTTGTATGAGATAATTCTAGATTACATACAATTAAATATATTTGAATTTTTAACGAATTCTTTGAGTTTTGGAATAAAAAAGATACATTATTTTTACTACAGTAAAAAACAAACTTTTAACCATACATGTCGTTGTTCTTAAACCAACGAGATAAATTTGTAATGAAATTGATGCGTCTCCGAATTCTTAACTAAAGAAGGCAAATTTTTCACTAAAAATGGAAAAATTAGATTTTCAGTTTGTAAAATTAGTCTTAAATGAAAAAACATTTTCAACAATATATTTGTAAACTATTTGGGTTAGCAATGTAAATTATACCTAATTATCTGCATTACTCTTAATTACAAGCTAATTACTTGGATTATCTAAATTACCGGATTTAAAATGAAATAACCTAAATTATAAGTGTATTTCTTGAGATTACCAGTGGATTGCTTGGATTAGATAAATTAGTCCCAATCATCTGGACCACTCTGTTAACCTGAAACTTAGCCCTGCAGAAGTGAACTTCAATGTTCACGAAACGCCGGCAAGATTAGTAGTTTTGCACACGATTGAAACCCGAAAACCCTGCTTTAAATTGTATTATAAAAGGCTTTTAATTAGCATTGTTTTACTTTGGGAAGTGATTCCCAAAACTGCCCCCTATGTGAAGACTTGTCCGATGTTGCCAGGCTGCTGCTTATCGTTTTTTACTTTGTGGAGTAATGCCCGAAAGTGCCACACTGTAGGAGGACCTGTCCAATGATACCAGACTGCTAATTAGAATTTTTACATTGAGGAGTGATTTTCAAAATTACCACCCTGTGGAAAAACCTGCCTGATGTTGCCAGGCAGCTACTTAGCGTTTTTTCTTCGGGGAGAGATCCCCGACGCTGCCACCCTGTAGAAAGATCTGCGTTTAGGCAACAGCTACGTAATTTTTTTGTTCGGAAATAGCCCAAAACAGAAGAGGGCTTATGGAGGCATCAATCTCTCTGTGCATCTCACTATTTTTTGATGAACCTTCAAGCTTTCAATAGACAGATGACAAGTCTGTGAGAGGTTGATTCGAATGCTTTCTGGTACTCAATCCACGCCGTTGACTGCACCTTTTTTCGAGCCACATTGTTCGTACATTTCTCCGCACACATATCCAATTCTTAGAACAATCCTATCTTTCAGAATAGCTGTAACGATCTTATACAGCATTTTCAGACAATTTATTGGCCTGCGGTTCCCTGGGTTTGATAAGTCCCCTTTCTTTGGTAGAAGTATAGTGCGTCCTCACACCAGCCACTGCGAAGTGGGCGCCTCCGACTTTAATTATAAGGTGAAGATGCGGGCCAGATGTTGGTGTATAGAATAAACTTTTTTCACCATAAGTTCTTGATACCATCCGGACCTGCAGCGGACAAGTTTTTCGTGCCGCTCAGTGCTTTCTTCACCTCTTCGATGAGCGAGAAACTGTTGATTCTTCCTGACCCACCCCCTCTCTCTCTCTCTCTCTCGGTATTCTCTCCCTGGCGTCAGATACCACACGTCCTTTGTCACTAATGTGCTGCTTGACTGTCGGTAGCCTAAACTTGTTCCGTGTGTCATGATGGATCATCACTTCGTGAGTGAACTTTTGATGCAAGCGCCGTTTGATGTTTTGGTCCATTGTCAGTTTTACCATTTAATTCATAACGGCCAAAGATCTGGACGCACCATGAACTGAATATGTAATGGTGCAGTGGTCGGCCTACTACCGGAGATCCTGACGAAGGACAGACTCCATTTTAACAAGATATTGGGGCTTAGGAGGAACATGGATTTTAATATAGTCGAAGTTATCAATAAGGCTTCTTCGACATTCGAGTCAGCCGCTACCAATTGTGCCACTATAGAAATCTCAATTTTTATGGTTTCTAGGAGTTTTTTTTATATTATCCAAATTTATCGAATATTAATTGTGATATTTTTATATTTTATCATATTTTTCTATATTATGTTTGGATAATATAAAAAAACTCTCCTAAAGACCATAAAAATTGCGATTTCTACGGCGGCACTATTGGTAGCAGCTGACTGGCATTTCAAAGTCAGCGTGAGAGTGGGGGAAAAGTCTCGGCGAGTTCGAGCAAGAATGAAGTGAACCTGTCTTATTCGTAGCGGTCTTATTGATAGCTTCAACTGTATTCCTCCTTGTCTTGAATTCAACATTATCTCTTAGAAGATGTCTGTTTTTCCCGATTGGCATCAGCGCTGTCTGCCAACACATTGGAAAAATGGGCTAGTAGACGCCTTCTACTAACCTTGCGAAGCCTTACATGCAAGGGCTAAGCCCTGGCCGGATGAGGATCTTTTCGAAGACTTAGTACGAGAGCCTTTCAGATCCTTCCGCGAGAACCTTCAGAGCTTCCAATACCAGCCTTTAGAGCCTCATATGAAGGCCACCAGATACCTTACTATACTTAATTATTTCTAGACTTATTAAATTTTTTATGTCCAAAATTCGATTTTGTAGCAGTTTTATCGACCTGCAGCTTACAATATTTAACCGATTTGTCTAATACTTTCAGAATAAATTGACTTGATGAATAAGCATCAATTATTGTTTAATGTTACTAATTTCAAATTTTTCGTAGGAAAAATAGATACGTTAAACATTCAGAAAATGTTGAAATAGAGTATTTTTTCTTAGCTCGATCCTTGTTAACTGAGTCAGTTTCCTTATATAATTAGAAAAAATTGAAGAAAGGTACATGAAAATCGAGTGATATTATCAATAATTAAGAAAATCTCCAAGTGCATATACAAAAGCACATTAACTGCCAACTGGGATTGAGGAAAGTAATCACATTTTCATTATTCTTTTTTTTTAATTTTCTCCTGATGCTAGGGCATCCTATTAAAATTCGATTCATTAATATTTGCTTGAATTTAAATTTTTTTGCCGGATCATCTAATCCTCTAGCAATGAGATTCTCCCAGGAATCAAGCAACTGCCTGCATGACGAGCAGTCAAGTGTCGTGTTAAGCCTTTTTGCATTGTGTCTTTTGAGCGGCCATGTTTATTCATGATTGCAGATCACAAGAAAATTTCTTCACTGTGTTGAGTTTAATGCGAACAGAGAAAAGTAAATTCAGGTGAAAAATATATTTCGGTAAAACAATCTTTATTAACCGCTCGTACAGAACGCATATTTGTACAGTAGTCAGATAAACTAAACTCAGTTACATTAGCAGCTCCAACGTATACTTTTCGTTATTATTTCTAACTCGGAGTTACTTGAAACATTCTGATTTAATTTCGGATCGCAAAAATGTATATGTTGATAATATATAATAGTATATCAAATGTATCCAAAAATATAACTGATAATATATCTAGTTTTTCATTTTTTTATATTGAATAATTTGTGCTGATTATTGCGGTTTATACGTGTCTTACAAGATCCACTATAGAATTGTGCGCAATTGGGCGGCGAAAAACTACTGGAGTTTCACTGATTTGTGCTGGGGTCAATGGGGTTACCGTGCCTGCTTCGATGTTTATTTTCGCTCGCCTTTTAGCGTGATTAATATATGTATATATGCCAGCAAGAAGATTGAAAAGCTCCAATATAGCAAAGACGTCACCATCGGATGATGATATAATAATTTGTTCTTGGGTTGGCATAGGCTTACAGACATTAGCTGTAATTCTCATTTCAATTGTTTTATTGGCATGAAAAGTGTATCTTCGAAGTTCTGGTATGCGTTGCGGATTCTTGAGTGATCTGAGCCGAATAAATCGGAGTTCTTCAAGTCCACATTCACATCCGTCTGGAGAAGGAAGCCTTATAGGAGGAGTATGTGTAGTGGGAGGAGTATGTCTGGCAGGAAGAGACCTGGTCCTGGACCTGGCGAAAGCATGATATCTCAAAGGTAAATGAATGTCAGAAGAAGAAGTTTCGGAATGAGGAACACCAGGAATAGATTCGCCATTGGGCAAACACTCGCAAAGTTTTGGAATTAAGGGATTTTCTAAAGTTAAGTTTCGATATGGTTTTATGATTTACACGTGATTGGAAAAGAATGTTGTTTGCTACAGGCTTTGTTTTCAGCTGCAGTTTAGAATGTGGAATAAGTATGAAATAAACGTAAACGGAATTTAAGCTGATTTTTAGTTGTGCTAAAACTGTAAAAACTGTAAAAACTAATGAACTTTTCACTACTGTTAATTATTGGACGTTTTTGATAGTGAAGCATGAAATGAGATTTGAGCTTAAATCGACGAAACGTGGGTAATGGGCATTTTTTAGGAAGAGAACTAGGCCACAGTTTCATCATGGGTTGACGAGGAATTAGGTCATGCTTTAGTCAAGTTGGCGGTGTAAATCTGAATTATGATTGGCTGCAGGTATAAGTAAGATTGAGAGTAGGATTGCGTGGGAGATCCATGGACCGCTGCGCGATCTGAGAGCCCGCGAGAAACATCGATTTTCAAGATCAGACTTTGGCTGACTCGTTTTTGTGTGGCCTCAGTTTTGGGAATAGAATTGATTTTTAAATTATTTGAAAATTACTTAAATAGGAATTTATTTTTATTTAAAAAATTGGTTGAGTAAATAAAATAATTTCAATTGAAAACTAAAATTAACAAATTAAAATTTAAACTTACAATTATTAAAATAAAGTTGAAAATAAATAAGAATAAAGATAATTAATAATTTCAATTAAAAATTAAAGATATTTTAGATTGGGAAATTTGTCTAATTAAATTTAAATGTTTGTCTAAATTAATAAGTTTAAATGAAAAGTAATTTTAGTTTAAAATGAGGCTGTTCGAACTAAATAATTGAAAATAAAAATTCTTAGTCAGTCAAAATCTCAAACAATCAACAAAAAAAAGGAGAATAAGTTCAAATTTTATAAAAATTATCATCGACAATTTGGTACCAGTTCAAGAGGACAACGTGGGAATTCTGGGTGGAAATTAAATGTAACCCGGAGGAAGAAGACGGAAGGCCATATTATAAAATTTCTGAAGCCAGCGTGGGAATCTGGGTGGAAATTGGACGTAGCCCAGAAGAAGATCCGAGGGTGAACGAGGATACGAGCCGTGAAGAAAAGACGAAGGACAAGAGAACAATCTGCGAACACCCCCTCTAAAGTTTTTGCCGTGGTTTTTAAACCAGGAGGCAAGTGATATTGCAAAGGACAGGTATTCCTTTGATAGTCAACCTAAATACATTGGAAAGCGAAGCGACCGGATGTGTTGGTGCTGGGACTATGATTGACGACTCTGGACTTTTTTCTTTGCCAAGTCAAGAGCCCTCAAAGCCAATTCCTTTCAAAGTCGCACTTGAATTTATACCAAAAAATTTCGATGCGAAAAATATCCCTGTTAGTCGTTTTGTGCGAGACTGCATATACGCGCGTAATTCAATAGCAGCCGAAGATCTCCAATATTTATTTGTAATCGTTAGATCGCGCATTTCCGGCAGTGCCTATAATTCGCTTCTTCACAGGGAAATTTATACCTGGGAAGCCCTATTAAAACATCTAAAAAATATTTTTACCGAACATAGAAATTTAAGTCAACTAAATTCCATGCTAGCAACCGTGGCACAAAAATATAACGAAAGTGCCCTAGAATACGGAGATAGGGTTAGCGAAATTTAAAAAATATAATAGAACTTGTGGAAGAGAAACACTCGATAATTGATTCTGACTCGATGATTAGATCGGCGAGAGACACGGCCTGTGAAAATTTTGTAATGGGATTGAAACCTAATTTAGTTTTGAGAATACGAATGGAAAGACCTGGATCTCTTCAAGATGCCATTATGGCAGCTGGTAAGGCGGAATAGGAAGATAGCTTTGCTAGACAATTGATTAAAGGACGTGAGAATGATAAGAATGATAAGTCAGAAAATTCAGAAGTTTTTAAAGGAAACAATTATCGGGGAAATGTATTTAGGCCTTATAGGGGAAATGCTAGGGCACATGCATTCGCAAGTCATAGAGGACAAGGATTCGGAAGAGGTTTCACAAACCCTTCAGGATCTCGGGGTAGGGGTGGAGTTGTCACTCGGGGGAGGAGAGGAGGCGGTCAACAAATAGCTGATGAAATGACCAGAAATCAAGGACTCTTTTTGGTAGATACGAGAGCTGAACTGAATATAATCCATGAGGGTAAATTGAAATTAAATACACCCGTAAATCGAGTACCCATATTTATTTTATGCGGAATAGGGTGGAAGTCCGTAATTACATTGGGTGAGGTTCTGCTAAGGATTAATGACAGTCCTTGGTCCTTTCAGGTGGTGCCCGACGAACTCCCTATCCCAGCTGATGGTATTGTGGGAATGCCATTTCCTAAAGAATCCTCGATTCATCTGAAAGAAAAACAAATTACACATCCATTAGGTACTTTTCCATTCACACCTGAATTCGAAAATGTACATTTGCAGATGAAAGCTAGAACTAAACAAATTGTTACCTTACCAGTTACAATCGCGGAAATAGGAGAAGGATATTTGCCACTCGTAGATTTAGGACCTGGAATATATTTGGGAAAAGTTTTAGTTAAAGTTAGAAAAGATAAAATTACTTTATTTTGTATAAATACCACCACCAGGGACACTTTATTCACTTTACCTCCAGTAACTTTGGAAGAATTTGAGCTTCCAAAAACTCTTCCGGAAACTTCTACTAAAAATATGAAAATATTCAAAATCACGATGAGGATCGTTTAAGCAGATTAATAAACGAAGGAGATCATTTAGGATGCACCAATGCTATCAAACATGGCATTACATTAACCGATAAAATTTCTATCTATAAAAAGGTTTACAGGCATCCTCACATTCATAAAGAAGTTATCATTAAAGAAACCGTAGATTTGATCAAAAATAAATCAATTTCACCCTCAGATTCTCCTTATAATAATAATAATAAATAGGATGGTTTAAAACCTGATGCCAAAATGTTAGAAGCTGTTAGACGCTTTCCTCAGCCAAAATGTCGAAAAAATATCAAACAATTTTTAGGACTAGCGGGACATTAGAGGCGAACTGAAAAATATTCTTTGCTCAGACCTAATATTGCAATATTTGGATTTTTCTAAACCCTTTGTAGTAATTATAGATGCTTCAGAATATGCGTTGGGAGCTGTGTTGAGTCAGGGTCCTATTGGAAAGGATTTACCAATACCATACGCTTCACGTGCATTACAGGGTGCTCAATTTAAATATAATGTTACGGTAAAGGAACTACTAGCAGTCATAATTGCCTTTACTCAATTTCCTCCTTATATTTATGGTCGAAAGTTTATATTGGTTACAGATCATGGTCCTTTGGTATGGTTGCATCAGTTGAACGATCCTACTTTAGGGTCAAGATTGGCCAAATGGAAGGTCAAATTAAGGGAATATGAATTTGAAGTTCAGCATAAACCGGGGCGAGTAAATTCAAATGCAGACGCATTCTTCAGAAATCCGGTAGTAGATTCCGTTGAAGATAATAATATGGATATAGATTCTGAAATTTTTGAGGATGAGGATCGGTGTGTTGGGGAAGTGCACGTCCTGGAGCACACCGTGACTCATTCTGCAGAGAAAGAGATTTGGAACCACGAGTACCCAATAGAAAGATTATTTTTGAGTGAGAGATTGGCACCAAGATTGGTGTGGTCATTCAGTCTGTGACCCCGGGGGTCAATCAGTCTAACGCCCAGGGGGGTGATAAGGAGAAAGATGCCTACCAAAGTCACGATGATGATAGATTGTCAATGACACTCCATAAAGAAGACAATGAAAGGTTGTCCGCCGTTTTCACGGTTCAAGACAGTGAGAGGTTGTCTGTGCACCTTAAGAATGAGAGCGTTGAGTGGCCCTCTGACAGTGAGAGGCTGTGTGGCAGTGAGAGGCTGTGTGGCAGTGAGAGACTGTGTGGCAGTGAGAGACTGCTCAACCTTAAGGCGTGCGCACGCAGGTTAAAAAAGGGGGTGGTAGAGGTCAATTCAGATGAAAATGAGGCTGATTATTTAGATGAGGAAATCAGAAACGCTATGGTAGGCCAGTATCAAAGCTTACGGCGTTCTAAAGTGATAGAAAAGGGAGATGAGAATGATGAAAGCGAAATTGCTTATGAATTACCTGATCAAGGTGAAAAATCGCAGGGTAGTAGAAATTTGCCTACCCGTTTATTTAAAACCAGTAGAGAAAAATTATGGATGAGAGAAGATCACTTGATAAATTTTACATCTTGTGATCACATATTAACTATACCTGTAGGTCGAGATTTAATGAATAATGCAATTATTAAATTGCAAGATTTGAAGAATGAAAAGGTAGAAATTTGACAGGTAATTTCATTGAGGCATAAAAATAAAGCAATTTTCAACCTCTTTATCAACGATAAGTTTGATGATAAAATTAATGCAATTACCATCGAATCAGCCGTTTCAACCTTAAAAGATGCGGCAAGTGAATTGAAGATAAATTCATTTAGTATTTCACGTAAAGGAAATGGGTTTGATAGAATTCCCTGGGAAGTAATAGAAGTTATTTTTAAAACTTTTTTCGGTACGGAAAATTTCCACATTACTATCTGTGCGGGGGAGGTTGCAATCCCACCCGAAAGTCAAAGGCCACAAATTGTCCAGGAAAGTCATGATTCAGTAACAGGTGGTCATAAGGGAGCATTGAAAACTTATGAGCGTGTTAAAGAAAACTTTAATTGGAAAGGGTTAAAAGGCGACGTTCAAAATTATGTCAAAACATGCGATTCTTGCAAAAAAAAAAAAAATTAGTCCGGGCTAAGACGAAATTACTTATGTGTATTACGGATACACCTTTCAGAGTTTTTGAAAAGCTTCAAATGGACTTGGTTGGTCCATTACCCAAGTCCGATTCAAAAAATGAATATATGCTAACTTGGCAAGACTGTTTATCAAAATATTCAGAGGCTATTCCGTTGGCCAATATAGATGCTCCCACAATTTCAGTTGCTTTTGCTGAACATTTCATATGCCAATTTGGATGCCCTAAATCAATCCAAACGGACCGAGGACCACAATTTATGACTAAAATTATGCCCGGTTTTGCGGAACTTTTTAAAATTACTCAATATAAATAAATTACCTACATCCAATTGGTGGACAATATCCTCAATAATTTGGTTACCACAGAATCCATGTTTTATTTTCGACTTGAAGCTGCAAAACGAAGATGTAAAAAATATTATGATCGAAAAGTCAATGAGATGAATTTTAAGGAAGGACAGTATGTTTGTTTAATATGTGATAAAAGAATTAATAAATTAGGTGACCATTATGAAGACCCATACAAAATTACCCGATTAGTGAGCGACTATAATGTTGAAATTCTTAAAGGAGATGGGACCACATCCATAGTCCATATCAATCGTATAAAACATGCGTTCTTGCGATAGAACCCCTGAAAAATATCGATAATAATGAGAAACTAGAAATTAAAATTTTATCTCTCCGGAGTAGAGATTCTTAAGGGGGGAAGGTTAATAGTAAATAGAACCTTTCTTAATTAAATTAGAAAGACGACCCTCCCTAATTAAATTATAAGGATCATGTATACAAAATTTTTTGAATTATTTTAAAAGGATTGAGTATATGATTTCGAAAATTTTCAGAAAATCTTTTTCCAATATTTTTACAATAATGGAATTAAGATCAAAAATAGAATAAAATGAAAGAGATACGTATGTATATGTGTGTGCATGTTTAGCGTATTTAAATTCTTTTAGAATTAGAAGAAATTACATGTTATGAATAGAGAATTTCAAAATTCAATAATAAAAAAAAGTATGTATATTTTTGGAAAATTTAGAAAAATCAAAATTTCATTACAAAATAGGATTCGTTACGAAATTAAATCACTAGTCAATAGAGAAAAATTTATGAAAAACAAAAGAAACAAACAGGGATGATAGGTTAAATATAAAATAAGAAAATTCAAAACTAAAAAATGCGGTTTAATTGGGACCTAGTGAGTAGAAATTAGAGGAAAAGGGATAAAAACAAATACCTAAAAAAATAATTAAAAAAAATAATATGAGTAAAGGGAAGCATTGAAAATTATAACAACAAAATTTGATTGTTTAGGGAGCTTCGATAAAGGATGTCACAGTTGGGGGGGGGGGAGGTGGCCAAAAACCTGTGACATCCTTTATGGAAGCTCCCTTATTTGGAAAATAAAATTAAAATTTCAACTAGGTGCATAGAAAATTCAATTAGAAATTATAAAATTTAAGATATAACGTTATAAAGATACATTTAATTATAGCAATAATTTGAAGAAAAAAAAATTTTTAAATAAGAAAATTTTGAAAAATTATAGGCACATTCTAGGTTTTATATTATTGAATGAATTTAAAGTTTTAAATATGTTTCATTGATTGATTGATTTCGTTTAATTGGGTTGATTGATTGATTTGGTTGATTTGATCGAGTTGATTTCATTCAGTTTACTTGGTTTGATTT
>CAKNWT010318716.1:0-18533 GCA_932066315.1 Andricus coriarius
TTCCATTTCCTTTATATCTTGGTGGAATCTTTCACCTTGTTCTTCACTATAATTCCCCAGATTTTCTGGAAAATTCTCTGAATGGGAATCCAAAAAGTGGAGCTTAAGGCTCATTAAACATCCAATGGCTCCAAAGTTCACGATTAAGTCGCTCAGTATCTTCTTATAATTTGGATCTTTATTGTTGCCAAGAAATTTCTTACAAGCATCGACGAAGCTTTGCCATGCTTTTTTTTCATCCGTCGACATCTTCTTTGGGAATTCTGGATCCTTCATCAATTCTCTTATTTGTGGGCCATCAAACACTCCTTCTTTAATTTTTGCTTCTGAAAGCTTTGGGAACTTCACAAATAGATATTGAAAAGATAGACTTTCTCTGTTCTTAAGAGCCTTCACAAGCTGTTTAATTAAGCCTAATTTTATATGTAGAGGAGGCAGTATTATATTAGCCGGATCAACCAAATTTTTTTTCATAACATTTTTCTCTCCTACAACAAAATTATTCCTCGATGGCCACACCTTTTTTTTGTAATGGGCATTTCGAGCTCTACTATCCCATTCACATAGATAACAAGGGTACTTCGTAAAACCACTTTGTTGTCCCAATAAGATGGTTACGACTTTCAAGTCCGTGCAAACTTTCCATTGGTATGTCTCGTAATTTATTTTACGAAGCAAATGCTCCATGTTCACATAATTTTCATCCAATGTTGTAGAGTGCGCTATTGGAATAGAAGCTAGTTTATTCCCGTTGTTCAATAAAACAGCTTTGAGGCTCCTCTTCGAAGAATCGATAAATAACCGCCATTCTTTAGGATCATGTTCCATTCCAAATTCGCTAAAGAGCCCGTCTATATCATTGCTGTATACCAAAGAATCATCCTGGCAGAAGTATTTTCGAAAAGGCTTATCCCTATTTCTATAGTATGTCACCTTTGTTCCTCTGGCTAGGCATCCTTTCTCCTGCAACCGGGAGGCTAACAATTCCGATTGTTCCTTGGATAACCCTAAATCTCTCACCAAGTCGTTGAGTTCACGCTGATTGAACCTTGAAGGTGTTCCGGAGTAACCCTTTATACCAGCATCGTTATAGTGATCGTCACAGTCATTGTCACAGTCATCTTCTTCGTCATCCTCTTGGTCATCTTCGAAATCTTCGCCCTCGTCACTGCAGGATTCTGAAACGTTTCTATCACTATTATCAACTAGCATTGCCTCAACATCCATGGGTAAATCAGGGTTATCATTAACTAATACTGGCATCGTGACGGACGAAGTTGTTATGTAAACCAGAAGCTTGCTGTTTTTGGAATTCAAACCTAATTTATCGTTGGAACAAAAGTAGCAATCACGATCGTGATTTTGAGGTTCACGCCAGATCATAGGTGAAGAGAAACTCATTCTTAGTGTCCCACTTTTCCAACGTCTCAAACGCGCGTCACAAGTTCGGCAAATGACTTTCGGGACCCAGGAATTGTTTGCAAGATCATGAGCGATACTAAAGCACTCCGTGTACGCTTTTTGAATCTTTTCTGAGAAATTTATTAGGTTCCTACTGACATTGTATTTCCCACACATAACACAAAAGCGGTTCATACTTTTTGAGCATTTATCCATGGTAATATCAACTAAATAAGAATTTTCATATATAATATTCCATGGAGGTCCCAAAAAAATGCGGGGGGACTGAACTCGAATCAATTCCAATTGCGATAGTATGAAAACGAAATTTCTGACGAAATAGGAATTTGGAAGAAATAAAGTGGCCCTGAAAGGGGCCGATAGCTCCGAGAGTAGAGAGATATAATTTTCTTAAAAGAAATTACTCAATTTTATTCTTCTCAAAAAGGATCCAGCACACTTGACATTAAAATTAGACCCCGGTCAAGTTGGCTGATATCACAATATAATGTAGTTCAAAGCCTCCAGATCAAAAAATCCTAATGGGTACAAGTCCAATGAATCAAAAGTTTTTGAGATAGGTAGGGTTGAACGCGAATCTATCGTTCTATGCGATTCTAAAACAGAAAACGATCACGCACATTGTCATTTGTTTCTGAATTTCATGCTGTTCTAAAACATTAGACGCTCAGCCACACTGTCATTTGTTTCTGAATTGTATGCAGTTATGAAACATAAGACGATCACGCACATTGTCATTTGTTTCTGAATTTCATGCTGTTCTAAAACATAAGACGCTTAGTCACAATGTCATTTTTTTCTGAATTGTATGCAGTTATTAAACGTAAGATGCTCACGCATATTGTCACATTTTATTGAAAAATCTGCATCTCATCTTCAAGTTTCAAGTGGGACATTAGATTCGCTTCTGGTCATATTTTTCGCGTTCAACCCCACCTATCTCGAAAACTTGATTTTTTAGACTGGTACCCATTAGGATTTTTTGATCAGGAGGCTTTGAGCTATGTTATGTTGCAATTTCAGCCAATTTGACCGAGGCCGGATTTTAATGTAAAGTGTGCGGGGTACTCTGAGTTTAGCAAATTAAATCCAAAAGATGTGTCGCTAGTGAACGCCAGCAAGTAAGTGAGAATAACGACTTGTAACCGTTGAAGACGCAACTTAGAAGTGGAACGAGCGAGTATCTGGTTCATCAGATTTTGAAATGACCTTAAACTGACCTTCAGGGATCAAACGAACAACGGATTCGGATTCAGCAACCCTAAAAAGGTTGTTGAAGTTTATTGCACGGCTTTTCCTGTATTTGACCTTGAAATGACCTTGAACCTGACGTTATGGAGGTAATTAGACCTCGGATTCATATTCAGCGACCTTAAAAACATATGTAAAAGGTTTTTGAAGTTCATTGCACGGCTTTTCCTGTATTTGACCTTGAAATGACATTGAACCTGACGTGATGGAGGTAAATAGACCTCGGATTCATATTCAGCGCGTCAAAATACATAAGGATAAAGTGGTCTTGTCAAATAGTCATCACCTTTTTTTTTTTTTGTAAACCAGTATTATTAGAACAGGACATAATAGAACCCTCCTGTTCTGATTGGTCTAACCCTATTGTTATGATAAAAAAGCCAGGGAAAGACTATAGATTCTGTTTAGATTTCATAAAGGTTAATAATGTAACTAAAAAAGACCTCTACCCAATCCCTCTCATGACAGAAATACTGGATACCTTAAGATCAGCAAAATTCATTTCAAAAATTGATTTAAAATTAGCTTATTGACAAATACCATTAGACGAAAACTCAAAACCAATAACAGCATTCACAGTCCCTGGAAAAGGCATGTATCAATTTAAAAGGATGCCATTTGGTTTAACCAACGCTCCAGCCACTTTCCAAAGACTTATGGACAAAATTATTACTCCAGACCTAAAGCCAAACGTTTTTTGTTACTTAGACGACATAGTGATTGTGACTCAAAATTTTGAAGATCATTTAAAATATTTGAATATCGTATTAGATAAAATAAATTATGCAAATTTAGCGATCAGCCCGGACAAATGCGAGTTCGGCTACTCAGAAATCAAATATTTAGGATTTAAAGTTAACGACAAAGGACTCCAAATAGACGAAGAAAAAATCCAACCAATCCTAGAATTCCCTAAACCTAAAAATATTAAACAATTACAGCGCATAATAGGGATGGCAAGTTGGTACAGAAAATTTATCCCACACTTTGCTGAAATAATAAAATCAGTAAACAGATTAATTAAAAAAGATAAACAATGGGATTGGGTATTAGAACAAGATGAAGCTTTCCAAAAAATTAAAGATCTACTAACGTCAGCACCTATATTAACGTGCCCAGATTTTACTCAACCCTTTCTACTCGAAACCGATGCAAGTAACACGGGGTTAGGAGCCGTACTTACACAAACGATTAAAGACGTAAATTACGTGATAGCATAGGCGAGTAGAAGCCTAAACGGCGCAGAATCTCGTTACTCGGCATCTGAAAAAGAATGCCTAGCGGTAATTTGGGCCATACGAAAATTTAGGCCATATTTAGAAGGTTACAGTTTTAAAGTAATCACAGACCACTTGGCATTGAAGTGGCTCCATAACTTAAAACACCCCACTGGCCGGTTAGCCAGATGGGCGCAAGAACTCCTTGAATATGACTGCGAAGTCATATACCGCAAAGGTAGCTCAAATTTCGTCCCTGATGCTATTTCGAGATCAGGAGAACCAGCGAAAAATATAGCATTCGCATTAGCCTGTAGTGTAGAAAAACCAAAAGCAGACGTTAACGACAAAACAGACGACTGGTGCTCAACTAAAATCAGACAAGTGACAAAAAGACCGGAAGAACACGTTAAATGGCGAATGAGAGATTTGCAACTCTATTTTTACAGAACTGACCCACTAAAATCTATTCTCTTACCAGACTTTAACCCATGGAAACTCGTCGTATCCAAAAAATTACGAATACAGGTTTTAAAAGAAAATCACGATGACATACAAGCAGGACATTTCGGTTCCGAAAAAACACATAAGAGCATTTCTAAGTACTACTTCTGACCAGGGATGTATTCGGAGATAATCAGTTATGTAAAAAATTGTAAAGTCTGTCAAAGAACCAAACCGAGTAACCAACCGAAAATAGGACTAATGGTAAAAAGAATAGTTGACGTACCATGGACCATGATTGCTGCAGATATTATGGGACCACTACCGATTTCAAAAAAGAGAAAAAACCAATATTTATTAGTTTTTGTAGATATTTTCACAAAATGGGTAGAGATAATTCCGATAAGAAAAGCTAACGGGACCACAATAGAATCAGAATTTCATAAGCGTGGCATTTCGCGTTGAGGAACACCGCGGATTCTCCACACCGATAATGGCACGGAATTTGTAAATAAAACATTAAGAGACTTGACAGAGAAATTTGGTATCAGGCACACGAAAACCCCAAAATATTACCCCCAAGCAAATCCAACCGAGCGATACAATAGAACAATTAAACAAATAATTAAAACCTATTTAAATAACGATCATTCTACCTGGGACGAATATATAAATGACCTACAATTTTCAATAAATACCAGTAAAAATTCATCAACACAATTTACCCCTGCGTTCTTAAACTTAGGTCGTGAATTGGAACCACTCCAGTCCCTAAGAAAAAATTTAGAAATTGATAGCGAGATTGAATTCCAAAGTGTCGATAAATGGACAGATAGATTAAGAAAATCACAAATAATAAAAGAAGAGGTTCAGAAAAATTTAGATACAGCAAATGAAAGACAAGCTAACAGTTACAATTTGGGAAGAAGACCCGTAGAATTTAAAAAAGCCGATAGGGTTTTGAAAAGGATAACCAGACTATCAAATAAAGCGGATATAAAGTCAGGAAAACTATGCGACCAGTATGAAGGTCCTTTTATTATTAAAAACTAAATTTCCCCAACGATCTATGAATTGAAAAAGCCAAAAGGAAAAAGTATAGGTGAATGGAATGTAAACGACTTTAAACTAGAAAATGCTAGTACAGATACTGCTAAATAGATTTAGGTTAAGGTAATTAGATTCAAAACATGGCAAAATGGCAAAGGATCAAGAGCATTAGCAATATAAACCGACTCAAAAACTCAAGACTAAAAACAGACTCAATTAAAATTTCAAAAACCGACTCAATAGATATTAAGAACAAAAAGAAAGTACGGATGTTTAATTTCAGAACAATGGACTACATTGGAGTGTGCAGAATGTGCATGAACCAAATACACGAGCCTACAATCGCGGACCACTTTTCGAGATGCAAAGCCATACAATGGCTGAAGCTACGCAGCGCAGGCATCCCAGAAAACTTCATCCCCTATCATCCACACCGCCACATACGCTAGTTGTTCCGAAGAGAACAACAGGAGACGGAACTACAAACAAGCAACGAGCAAATAGAAGGAGCAATAGGAGGAATAATGAACTGGAACTCACTTAAACTAAAAAAGGAAGAACACGAAGAAAAATACATGAACAAATATTATTCTGTCTTTCAAAACTACGGAGGAGGATACAGAGAAACAAAACAAGTATTAACAAAAAAAACCCAAGGATGGCTGACGGCGGAGCGATTGCCACGACAGACAATGATACGTATAGAACTCCACCACGGACAATCGCACAAAGAAAAGGCGGAAATAGATAAAATGTGGAAAAACCTACGGGAGAAAAGAAGAGCTGAACACACAAAACTACTACAATCTCTCAACATTAAATTGAAAAAAGACTAAAATTATACCCACTCACCATCTAAGCCAATATAGTTTTGTAACTACTAAACATCGGGTCAATATTATGCCAAATATACGAAACCCATGTCAACTTATAATTGCGACTACTAAATTTAAGCCTAACTCCATACCAAGTCTATTACCATAACTCCATTCCATACTGTATCGCATAATATTATAATAAAAACAAGCTTAATACGGATAACGAAACCGAAACAATTTACAACTCCAAACAACAAAACTTTTTTTTATATACTTGTTACAGGAACCCAAGAATCATGGAGGACACCTACAGCCAAAAAATCACCGAAGACACCATAACCATTCGAAAAAATGTAGACAATAATATACAGACTTTAAAATACCAATTTTGTAACAAATTGATACCGGTACAAATATACATAACTCATGACTCATTTTGCAACGACAGACCTCTCAGACATAGACAAAATTACTCAACCCCAAACCATGAAGGAAAAACTTCCATAAAAGGGGGATGCGAATGCATTAACAGAAAAATTCAAAACTGACTGGACATTAATATAAAACAAATTAACCATGATAGAAAAACAAGCAACCACAACTGGGCACGGGACATACATATAGACCCCCAAACCATACAGGAACGCGACAGAGAACTCGAAAAAGTCTCAGGTATAAACCCAAACCCCCGCGGGGGAGGGGGGGTGTAACAAAGTTGTTACTCAGTAGTACGGGGTAGGGGCAGCCCTGGACGGAAGGGTTGTCGGGCCGCACTCGAGTGGGGCCGGAATTCCCCGAGGGGACCCGAAGCCCCGAGCGACAGCGCGCCGGTCAGTCAGTCTTCGCCGGTACGCTCCACTCTCCACTGTCAATGTGAATTCCGGGTACAGTGGGGTTTGCTCGACCCGTAGTGTGCATCTTCGCCAGGACGCCAAGCTGCTTCCTGCCGCCGATCCCAAGGAGTCTTCTCCTCGCTACTCAACGGCCCTCGTTAAGGCCACCGATCATCGGCACCGGACCCTCCGACCTCCGGCTTCATTTCCCCGACGACCTGCTGCTCGACAACTGGCTTTCGCCAATGTAAGTTTGAAAAAGCATGGTGTAAATACGAAAACAAAGATTTAATATTGCGACTTTCTAAATAAATGAGAGCATATGTTGCATTTCTCCTCATGTATTTTTCAAACAAAAACTCAAATTATGACGTTATGTCCATAAAAATACATAAAGCAACCATGATAGTTTATATGAATAGGACCTAATAATCAGAGAAATTATTACTCAAAAGAACTTGTTTCCTGTGACGTGAGCTAAATATTACTAATAATATTTTGCATCAGTTTCATTCCCTGATTATGACGTAATTGTCATACATAGTGTTACCTCCGAATTTAGGTAGTTCGAATACCGTCACAGCGTTTTTTCGATTTATTACAGCGTAAAAAGTGAGCAATGGTATATGCAATGATTGTGCGTAGTGATGTATAATTGTAATAAATATACACACATTAAGGTTAATTAAATATAAATTAGTATTATCAGATACTTGTACGGAAGAAAATGTTTTCCTTTCTTTTATTTTTTGAAATCGTGGTTTATGTATATTGCTCTTTTTCTAATACATTTAATAAAGTACACAAAGCCACTTTTCCTTTTATCTGTTTATCAGTTAACTCATAATATTCCTAAGCATTATCATAAGCTGCAATAGTATCAATTTCTTTTGTAACATTTGGAAAAGTTTGGACGGGTCTAAATACTTCCCTATATATATTTTTGTATCTTTATTTTAAGAGATTTTCCGCATAGATTATTACACGTATTTTTGTTGTGTCTTCTTCCAACAGATTCAGTTTTAATGGATTTATTTTTATCATTTAATTCAATCGTATTATCCAGAGGTACATTCTTTAATTAGTCAAGAAATAATAAAAAACATAAGAACATGAACTTTGCCCTGTCTGTCCAGAGCCGAATTGGGATAGAAAATCGGTCAGCGAAAAAGGGTTAAAACAAATGGCTGAGATCCATGAAGTGGCCCAATCCTGCAAATCCTGAAAGTCCGGCCTGGGTCTAGTCCCTGTTTCACCAACAATTATGGTTCCTGAAAATGATCAAAGTTCACATTGTTTGAATTTTTGATAGTCATTTTGATGAGGAGTCTCAAAAAGAGCAAGTTACTTCACTAACCGAATCAATTAAAACTTTAGTTTCTACATCCTCGAGACCTGAGGTCATTTTCGGCCATTTGTCAAATTTCTCGTTTGCTACATTAGCATTGCTTTCGAATTTTCGTAAACTTTAGACACAGCAAAATATTGGGAGAAACCTTAAATATTTTAGTCTATATTTTTTCTAGATTGTAATTTGAATATTTTTAATTTTTTGAAATATTATTTTAAATTTTTATATTTTATAAAATTCCTTTCTCTTTTAAGAACGATACCCACCGAGAGGCCACGATCTACGACACCATTTAATCCAACACTTCTTGACGAATTTGTTATGCACACATTCTCAGAAGAACGCTGCGCTGATAAAATGAAAATATATCTACCTAGAGCTGAAAGTTGTAAACTGAAAAGTCCACAAAAGCATACCACTAATACGTTCACAGAATTCGCTAGTAAAGTTCCAGACATTGCAAAAAGAAACATTAGTAAAAATCCAAGTCCATCACCAGTACCACCAAAAACATTTGGTACACAACCTAGTAATTGGATTAGCTTTGAAGAGATTCCAGAGAAACTTAAGTCACCAAAGCGAATACAAACTATCCCTCGGTTGGAGGATAAAAGAAAAAACAGTAATTATAATTACGTGAAACCGGAGGAATGCAGGTAAGTTTAAATCACCCGGATAATGCTTATTTCTAGTTTTTAGGATTTAACTAAATATGCTGATTTTTACAAATTCAAATTAATTGTTCAAAAGAAGTTATTTCTATCTAATTTAAGGCTTTTTTGAATTTGAAATTGAATCAGAAGACTCGAACTGGAGTTTATGCGAATTCCTGCGCAAAAAGAAGTTGATCTCATTTTCATCAAAAGCTATATGTAATTAGTGACCAATCGTAAGCAGTTTCATCTCAAAAATGTTTCATTAAGTGCACCATATTGTACGCCAAAGTTGACGTCATTAATTACGGATAGTTTTTCATTCCTCTCATCCATTTTCGACGTTTTGTCTTAAATAATCTCTTTTTTTATTTGTTTTCAAATTAAATATAATTTTTTTAAATTGAATAGAACTTTATAGCAAATCCGTTGGTAGTATGGCTGCAATAGTTATTACCTTTTCTGAGCACTATAAAATTCTGAACATTTCTTAACATAAACATACTTTACCTAGTACTAACCGATCCCGAGTTTTTTTCAAAAAAAACTTCCTTCTTTAACATTTTCCTATATGACGCGCATGGCCTTCAGCATATGGAAGAAAAGCGCGGTTTACGACAGTTCACTCAATAGTTCTTGCGAACTCTACCGTGCCAGAACTGGATTGTGATGCTGGGCGTTACTGGCGCGCCAGTACTTGCGCAGTACCGACTGCTAATACTAGCGCAGAATTTTCAAATTATTAGCGTATTAAAATGTTGGAGTTAATACAAAATATTTAAAAATCATTCATTTGTTGTTGGAACGCATCTACATTATCTAATTATACATGTTAACACAACAACATGACGCTCTAATATAATTTATCATTTAAAGGATATAAATTTAAATTCAATTTTATCATTAATTTGTTTCGCACGCATTGCAGGACTAATGATGCGGGAAAAAGTTATAAAAACAATAAATTTACTAAGCCTGCAGATTATAATTGAGTCGTTCAGAGTAATTATAAATATAATATATTTAGTCATTGCAGTACAAATAAAACTTGTAACACTATCACTACGAGGATTCGAACCGACACCTATACTTAAATCTAATTTATATCAGTAGCCACAACTGGAAATATTTATGTAATGAATAAGAAACTACATTTTTATTAAATATATGTACAATTTGAATCAATTTATGTTTATTTAAAGATGACAATAATTTTTATGTTAAAAAATTTAATTTAAAAAAATTATTTTCTTAGAAAAGTTTAAATTCTATTTACTTTAAGACTTTCATTGGATTCATAGAAAGTCACGTGTGACAATTCTCCTTGTGGCATATCTCCCTCAAGAAGAAAATAGAAGTCTTCCTCGAAAGTGGCAAAATTTCGGCAAATTTCCCGAACCCAATTTTCACATTAGCGGCTTGTCTCACCCATAAGCAAGTCTCCTAGCGACACCTCTCCCCGAAGAAAAATGTAAGTCTTCCTCCAAAGTAACAGAAGTGCGGCACATATGCGTTCGTCTCTTCAGCGGAAGGTCTCGCTGCGACATATTTCACCCAAGAAAAATGTAAGTGTTTCACGAATGTGACGAGAGTGCGGCAATTCTCCTGAACCCAATTGCCACTTATGCGGCTTGTCCCACCAGCGGCATCTGTCTTCCAGATTTAATTTCACGGACGAGATTATAGTGTCTAGAATACCGCATTTCACATCTGCGTTATCTCTCACCCAACAATAATTTTAGAAACCTGGATAAAGGATTAAGATAAAGGTTGAAGGTGAGTTTGTTGGAAAAGTTCAATGCAGCTTGATAGGACAAATGTTAGGTTATATTCAGTTACGAAATTGCGGACAGTGCATTAGCGTTATGTCACACATAACACTGCATACTAGAGTTATATAACGTATAATGCTGTGAAGTAGATTTTATCGTAAAGAAGCATCCGCAGTGGAGTTGTATCACTCAAAATTCTGCGCAGTAGTGTTATCTCATATATAAAGATGCACAGTAGAGTTATACCACACACAAGGCTTCTCTGCGGCACCTCTCACCTGACAGCTGGCACCTTTGCAAAAGTCTTCCATAGCTGAAGAATATGAACCTATCAATAAAAGAAACAACAACGTGAAATTTGAGGTAAGTAAAATAAACATTTAAAATTTTTGAATTTTAGTGCAGTATTTTAGCAAGGCGGGAACAGTATAACTGCTTCCTGGAAATTATTCAATGCAATATTACATGTTTAATAATTACCAAGTATAAAAAAAACTTGATTTAAAAGATAAAGGCTAGAAAGAGAAAATATATAGCATTTAAATTTGCGGTGAAGCCGCTCAATTGTGTCGACATGAATGTGCGAACTTAACCTAAACATATACTATTGAACAATGGTAAAGGAGTTGGCGAGGCAGCCACTTAAACCATGAAAATTACACTCTTTTCATGATTGGGGTTAAACTGCTCCAAGGGCGGTGAAAGGTAACTTCAGGCATGACAGTTAATGACGAGGTTACACTAATTAGAGATTCTGATTTTTAAATTTTATGAACAAAATAAATACAAAGTTCATTAAAATAAGAGAATGACTTTAATTTAAATCTACTGTCGTTCACTCACCGCGGCAAAAAGCATTAAGTCTAATGGACTGTAACTGGCGTCCATGAACGCCATAAAAAAATCATGTCAGACATCTTAAATTTTGACTCGACAACGTAACTATGATCTGGTCGATCTCCAATTCCGATATTCACAAAGTTCTTCACAAAATCCCTCAAATACCAAAATGCAATAGGAGACGGAACAAACTTCTTCACTCTTGTCAAGACTCGACAAGGAAGGCCGGGGCCTCACGCTCGTGGGACGATGGGACGTACACCGTTGCGCCCCTCTCGCTCGGCGAAGTAATGCAAGCGGACTGCTTCTGCCGCTTTCCCACGCATACGAGGTGAACCGACCACTCCCCTCATGTTAGCGCATACTTCTCGCTCGTTTAAAAATAAAATATAAACATTAGTTTAACCTCTAATCAACCGTGACTTGCCCTTGGAGTTCTGATCGTTCTTTAACTGAAAACCCTAACTTGATTCCAGAAAGACGAATCCCTAACCCTTATTTCTTAATTCTGTACAGTCTAGTTTGCTTTTTGACAAGTATTTTTCAGTAAGGTTGTCAACGAAGGGGAGAGAAGCCGTTTACAGAACGTTCAATTGAAAACTGCAACGTTACAACTCCTCCCCACCTAGAAGATGCCCATGGATTCGTTAATAATATGTCAAGACCGCTCTCTTCAGTAAACAGCTCTTCAAGTCTAAGCTTAAGTCATACGCTGATCAGCCACAAATGTGTAGTAAAAAAACTACCGCTCTCTGAGCTGACGTTCAGCTCCACACAAAGCAAATCCTAAAAACAAGAGGGATAAACATGTCCTAATGTTACACAAAAACGGCTATGTAATGCCGCAAACCTGCAATCATGGGAACGATGCCTATCTTACGGTGTCTAATGATGAGAAGAGAGAATAAGATGTATGAGTAAACCTTTCCCAGGAACAAAGTGTAAGTAAGTAACAAAAAGGAACGTTTGGGCGCTCGTAGAGAAAAGAAAACCAAACAAAAAATGTGCTTTAGAGGTGGTGCATGAGAGTGAATATCTAGGGCTTAGCGTTGGAGATAGGGTTTCAAGTCGTTAACATGGAACTTGTCGAGATATCGTCCGTTATCATTCGCCAGCTCATGCACTAGGGGAGAACGTGCCTTAATGACTGTAATCTTTTTCTGTTTCTATGAGAGCTGGGTTAGACGCCTGAGAACTCGATCATCTACCTCATTGCGTAAATATTTACGCGATTTATTGTAGTGACGCGTTTCCTTAATGTGTGTCACTTCTAGGTGAAGGGTCATTGAGTCTTGCGATTCGCAAAGCCACTCCATTCTTTCGATCCATTTTTCCTTATCCGGTGCTGGGATATCGACTGGACCCTCTTTCTCATGCCTAAGACAAACCTTCGGACGCAGTTCTCGCCAAAAATTTAGGAATACTTGACTGACTCGGGTTGTACTATTGGCGGGGGTATTGTACGCAAACCTGAACTCATGTAGGTGTACGTCCCAATCCTGCTGGTTGGTATCGATAAAGGAGCGGATCATGGTCTTTTTAAAGCGATTCATCTGCTCCGTTGGATCGGCTTGCGGGTCGTAGGAGAGGTTAGTTGAGTGTTCAATTTCGTAAAACCTAGTGACTTCTCCCATAAGTTTGTTCACAAATTCTGTTACATGATCGGTATGGACGACCTCCAGTTTTCCCCAAAGCGAAATTATCAAGTCGCCTGGGGCCGCGCTAACATATCGGGAGTTTGCTGCTCGTAGTGCTTTACATTCCAGCTATTTGGAGAAATAATCGTGAAAGGCCGCGATGTACTAATTTACAGCCTTACTACGAGTATAAGGACCCATGCAATCTTTTGGCAGTTAACACACTTACGCACGTACTTAATGGTGTCACAGAATACACCAAGCCAATAATAGGTGATTTATAACGTCTTTCACGCGCTGATTATGCCAGAGGTCGTCTATCACTTCCACGGCGCAAACTTCGGCCAAATCCTCGTCTTTAAATAGGCGGGGCACGTCATCGACAACTTTATTTAGGGCCCTTTTACGATGAACCACGTCAACTATATTCTTAAAGTTGTAACGACCATCGAGCTAGCCAACCTGTGGAATTGTGGAGGTTGTGAAGCCAGCGTAAGCTGCTGTGGTCCGTGATAATCGTGACGTAGAAACCTTTTAAGTAGTTTCCTGCTCCGCAGACGAATACTCCCGCTCAACGTCGGTGAGCGTTCGACTAGCATTGATGCTATAAACCTTTCTTTGCCGTCCTGGGTTTGCGTGAGGACCACTCCTCACTCGGAACTACTGGCGTCTGTCTGCAACACGAAGAGGACCGAAAAATCTCGAATCTATCATCTATATACATCCTATACTTTCCACTAGACACTGAACCTCAACGTGGTGCTCCACGATGTTAGTTCTGCCTACTGTCGGGATTTTAGGAGGAATTACGTCTACCAAGAATAGTTTTAGCTGCTTGCTCTCGACTTCTGATAGTTCTGCGATGCTGCAACACTTTTTTTGGTTGATTGACTTTTCAGCGGTCATCCTAAGCATGTCACCGTTACCATAATGGACTAACCGTTCTTCCCCCGAGCCCTTTGCCAAGTGCCACGACTCCTGATAACCCTTTTGGATAATGTCAAATTTTCTCATAAAATCCCATCCCAAAATATAGTCCGGCGATAGTTCACTCGCAATCCGACCATTTTACGATAGTTATCATTCATCAATGATCTGCCAAGTGACTCTATGATAAAGGAATGCGTCCATTCGCCATCGATTAACGCATCGACGATCTCGTTCCTAATTTTTACTTTCGCGAAAAGACGAACTAATTTATCGGGTGTTTCGATTTTACCGCAAGTAGGTATCTCTGTGAAATCTATCAAATCCTCTGTGGATGGTTCTAAGCTATCAACCTCTATTAGCTTTTATTAATTATCTGAGGACAATGGCTCCTCAGGAGGAGATACTATCGAAACACTCATTTCTACGGGTTCTCTGCCGGCTTTCCATGACTCTACATCCGCTAACTTAACGTTACCTAATTTCCCCCTTTCGTCTTTTTTACTAGCGATCCCGAATGTTTTCGAACCGCTCTTCACGACGATGTGGCACTAGTTTGGATTATTTTCTAATGCTGATATCTCATCGTTGACCGGATTGAAACTGAATATGACCATTTTTCTCAACAGCTGCTGTGTTAACTAATTCTGGGGCCCCTGTGTACGTCTCGCGGGCAATCAGGAACCCTGAGTTTTCCCCACGTAATCGTTTCTCTTATCGTTACATTTCGGGCAGTCCGTCAACAATAAAGCGTCTACCCCGTATCCGAAGCAAAATATAAGGCGTTTCGACCTACAAACTCTCCATGTATGTCCGGTTCTCTGATAATTAACCCTCAAACGGCAGCAATACCTCATCTGTTATCGCGTATACTACCCTACCTCCTTCCACTCGGTGTAAAAGGGTAATTACACTATTATCTCTTGTTCCGGAGAAAATTATATTTTATTGTCTAAGTATCTGGGCTAGACTTTTAGATCTATTACGCGAGTGGTCGCGGTGGTCGTACGGTACTGATGGATTTAAATGGCTAAATTCGGAGAAAACGGTCGTTAATTTCATTTGGACTGCTCCTGTAATTATGGGCATAATTGCTCGGGAAATTTTTAGGGTTAGGTTTATACGCGGTGGCTTGATGATCGGTAGCGTAGGGGGGTATGTACATATGTTGATATTGGAATGTCGTTACCCCAAGCCGATGGTTCTTGAATGAATGTCCAGGGGCGGGACGTTAAAAGCCTGTGCGTCCTCTTCCAATGAAGCTTGGCCTAAACCGCTATAACTTATCATGTTGCCGGCTGTCCCATAAACTGTTGATAACCAAGAGGGGCTTACTCCTCTTGGGGCAACTACTGTATTTGTGGGAGGGGGGGGGTATGCATGAATTTCGGCTCCTCAGGTATTGCACTAATAGCTGGGACCTCTCGTGTCGACGCATTCGCATAATAGAAGGACCGCTCGGTTCCAAAGGACAGTGGTTATTGACGTCGTAGTGATTGTGAGGGTTGGTAGCACGTATCCTGTGAGCACGGCGGATTGTGGCAGTTCCGAGGAGGTACTTGTCATGGTTCATTCTGTTGTGGCTAATTCGTTTAGTCTCGGGAGCGAGTGACTGCGACCGGGTCCACATTGCCAGCAGTTTACTGAATTTAGCGTTTCGTTAATATCAACGTCCCGTACAGGAATCGTTCACCGACGACTATGTTCGAATAGCACTTGTTCTGAAGTATCTGTGTCCTCAACATAACACGGCGTTGGAAACATCTGACGGTCCTATCAACTATTTCTTGTCGAGACCCACTGTTATTTACGTGATGTGCATTTGAAATTCCTCTAACCCGCTCAGTGCTGATGCCTATCATTCAATCGCAATTAAATCTACCGCGCATTTTTTATCTGTGACCACTAAAGCACCTAAACCGAAAACGTGTACGGCCTTTGCACCTCGTTAAACCGATTATTTAATTTAATTATACAAAAAAAAACTTTAATACCGTTGAATCATGCAGCAGACCTACGTTGTATATCCGGTCCTAGAACTGCTTCAAAATTATTCAATAGATTTATTTAGTTCAAAAATGATCCAATTTTAATTTCAAATTTTAATTTAATTTTAAATTCATTTAAATTTATTCAATTAATTAATTTAGTTAAAACTTTAGTCTGACATTCGTTCGTTTTCCGCTGCGCTGACGATGCATGACTTTACCACGCGTTTGACAGGAGCAGTGAACGGTGCGAGATCGTGAACGAAGTGAGCTACAGGCGACCGAGTATGGTCGGACCGACACGAGTTCGATCGAGTCCGCCATCACTGACATCCTTTCAACCCGATGGGACTTTAACTTTACACATACTGCTTTAACAAGGGGAATTTGGTCGATAAACTCGGAACGTTCAAAAGGGATCCTTGATTTTTATCCCGCTCATACATTTTGTAGCGTATTGCGTGCGAAGTTCAGAATTCTTTCGATACGTAATCGAATCTCAGTTTTTAGGTAACACTAGCGAACACGGCACTCCCGAGAAAGGGGATTGTACACAAAATATGCACCAAATAAAATATAAACAATGCAAAGTACATATATATTGCGGTATACAACATATCAATATGTGGCAGTAAACAAAATGCCATTTCAGCGGTCCTTTGCGGAAATGCCTCTCTCTCTCTCACCCTCTTTAAATTATACCAGAATTACGGTTGGGCACCATTAATAGCGCTGTTTCCTGGCTACAGCCGGGAAAGCTTAGTCAGGGGATACAGCGCAATATTTCTTCTGATGTGTCCGCTTCCCTTTTTAGGACTCAAGCGTAAGAGTCTGCAAGCTTCTTGGCTTGTGCCAGGCGTAATGTACATCGCCTTGAGAAAAAACCTATACAAATCCAATGTTTTTGGTTGCTCGTGCCTGAAGTTAACTTCGGGCATGACAGTTAATGACGAAGTTATACTAATTAGAGATTCTGATTTTAAAATTTCAAGAACAAAAGGAAAACAAAGTGTATTAAAATAAAACAATTGACGTTAGTTTAAAACTACTATCGTCCGCTCACCGCGGAAAAAGGTATTTGAGTCTAATGGACTATAACTGGCGTCCATCAACGCCATAACAAAATCATGTCATACATCTTAAATGTTGATTCAACCACGTAAGTATCTCGAAGAACCGCTTACTAGAAGATACTGCCGCTCTTTGATGAGGTCTACATCCAATTCCGATATTGGAAAAGATCTTTACAAATTCCTCAAAAACCAAAATACAGTAGAAAACGGAACCTCATCGCTCCTCTCTCCCTCGGCGTAGTAATACAAGCCGACTGATTGTGATCCCGTGATTGAAACTCGAGTAAACCTCTACCTGAATTCAGTAACACTCCAGCATTTGCAAATTCCACAATTATAGCTGTAAGAAATCCTCTGGCGGAAATTGACAACCAGCCCTTGTTGCCCAGTACCAAAGATTTCCTACGCCTACAAGGAAAATTTTTTGCAAATCCTGAATAGACCCCCGCGAATAATGCGAACACTTTTTCAATTTTCGTGCAGAATCTTACCACTCCTGATATTGATATCATTCAACCTAACATGTCTATACCCAATAATCAACAGGTCTCCATCCGAGCCGCACTAAAAGTTGTACCTATTTTTGATTGACAAAATTTTCCCCTCACGCATTTTATTGAAGGGTGTAAAGAGGCAAAGCAAATGCTACCTTCCATTCCTATAATAGAGCAAAATTTGTTTGAAATGATCCGAAGTAAAAAAATTGAGGAAGCGAGAAAAAGCATTTATGGGATGACGTTTGACGGGGTCGACAAATTAGTCAATCGATTAAGCAAAATGTATTCTCCTTCCAAAAACGTATAATAATTACAAGGCGCCTTAGGTAGCATGTATATGTGAGAGAGGGGTAGCTTGTTATCTTATGCCACTTGAATCAAGGAAATTTCTAATCAAATCTTTGACGCGCATCGCATAAAAATGTATGTCGATGACATTATCACTGCGGTTCCCCATGATAAACTTGATTTCATTTTGAATAAATTCAATTCATACAACTCCAATATTAAATTTACAATTGAAGTAGAAAATAACTCACAAATTAGCTTCTTAGATACACTGATTGTCCGTATTGACGATGAACTTAAAATTGATTGTTTCCAAAAAACAACTTTTTCAGGTAGATACTTGAACTTTAATTCCGCTCATCCTATTAATCACAAAATTGGAGTAATTACTGGTTTATTTCATAGAATGTTTAGAATTTCAGACATTATATTTAGAAGTAAAAATATTAACTTTATTAAACAAACACTTTTG
>CAKNWT010318720.1:0-12412 GCA_932066315.1 Andricus coriarius
ATCCAACTCTTGAAATTACTCACTGGTAAACTATCACTTTTAGTTCTTGGATATTTCATTTGCAAAGCTCTATCTTCATTAACTTTTGTAAATATTTATTTCTTGTGTACACAGTTTTTCATTCTTCATTTCATCTCAGCATGCACAGAGAGCTACTAATTAATTAATCCCTCAATCTCAATTACTATGCAATAATCTAATACCTAAAATGATACTTACCCTGAGGTAGACTCTGCTTATTTATTGATTTTAATTAGTTTATAGATTAAATTATAAGATTAATCAAGTATACTGCCGATCAGTGCTTGCACGAATTTGTAATGACCTTGTAATGTCCTGTTCCTTAGAGGGCTATTTAGCCCTAGGGACTTTCTTGAATAAATACAAATACAAATAAATAAAAATACAAAATAAATCGTAATCGAAGTGAGGTCAAGTTTTTTGAGTCATCAGCCGTGGTTGAGTTAAGATCTATCGAAAGTTACGTCTGTCAAGATTTCTTAAGTTCCAATGATTTTCGTTTCGAAAGCTTGCGCATGAGAAAAAGCATCGAAGTTCGTCCAGGGGAAAATGATGTACCCATTCCGGTTCCTAGGGTGTCACTGTTAGTTAGTTTAAACAATAAGGCGGTAAGGGCTAATTTTAATGTTCTTCCCAAAGTTGACCCAATTTTTATAATTAGTCTCGAGTTGTTGGATGGAGTTTATTAAAAGCAAGTCAGATATATCATTTTCGGCAATCCCCAATAATGTTACGAAAAATTCTGAATTGCGACATCACTATTAACTAACATTAAAAATGTCGAATTTTGCATAGAATTTAGACTAGAGGAAAATAAGATACAAGTAAATTTGTATAAAATCGATAAATATTGGATCTCAACTGAACGTCGGAAAGTAATATTAAATCAAAAATAAAAGATGACGCATAAAGGATATTCGACAATGCCACAATACTTTTTGTCATTTTTTTCGAAACCAGTCAGTCATCCAAGACGAAGTTGTAGACAATAATACATGTATTTTTAATAGATATACTACTTTTTCCTTAAGCTTTTTTTCCTATGATTAATATTTTGCAAGAAAACCAAATTGTATTCCCTTAGTCCGCTTAGGTTCAAATTTCACACTAATTATTCCTACATAAAATGGAACCAAACGGGGGGTAGTGCTAAAAAATTCAAAAAAAAAATGTTGTGCCAAATATTATAAATATTTGGAAACATGGATGTTTAAGGCCTTTTTAAAATAATATATTGATATTCATAGCAAAATTATAATGTCATCTATTATATATATCTTTAAAATCATTTCGAGGGTTGTTTTTTAACACTCAGGGAAATAATGCATAGAAATCCTAATTTCTTTGCAGCAAATATCTACATTATTCAGGTTCTTAGCAGCAAATAATAATCGATCTATTCAACTAATTGTGTTATATTAGGAAATTTTTTCCGTTCTACTGTACTGCCATACAGTACAGTAGTATTGGGAAAGAGGGTCTGCTGCATTGAGGAAAGATAATATCGAGAAGGATAATATATTTACTTCTACATTTTCTTAAATTAGATCATGGTGATGAGGATGTTGGTTTACAATGTTGTTTACACGTATTGCTCTAAAATTCTTTGAGATTGGAAAACGGCTGCCTATGGGAATTTCCAAGATTTCATTTTCGGTCAATTCAGCAACCGCACCGCTTTCCATATTTATTTTCGCCCGTTTAATAAAGTTATTTCTACTATATATTCCACGAAGAATTGTATTATTACGATACAATATTGCCACAGCGTCACCAGTGGTTGTCGTTAAAACAAAATGTTCCTCGGCTGGTATGAGCGTAGGGACACCATGTGCTGCTCTCCATACAATTGGTTTATCAGTAGGAAAAGTGTATCTTCGAATTTCGAATACGTGAAATGGATTCGTGCGAGGAATAAGTAGAAGTTGTTCAGGGAGACATCCAAGTATGAGAGGAGAACAATTCCTCGAAGAAGGAGACTTGGGCCTGGCACGTTGGGGAGGTTCTGCAGGAGAAGGAAATCTGACAGGAGTATCAAGTGTGCCAGGAGGAAAAGACCTGTCAGGCGAACCATTTCTACCAGGCGAATTATAAGTTTCGGAACGAGGAAAACCAGGAAGAGGTTCGCCATTAGGCAAACACTCGAAGGATGAACTTAACTCTCTAACAAGAAGCAGATTATTATTTTTTCTCGAGTACATGTTTTGGATGGATGTAGATAGGCTACGCATAAAAGTAAAATTACTATCTTTCAAGTATGCGTAACAAACTGATTGTAGATAATTTTTTGTTCACTCATACAATTTGGAGCAGAATAAGTAATTAAAAAATGTTACGTAATGAAAGCAATAGTTGCAGACGTAGGTTCAGGGCTTGCTGACATAAATACACATAATCTTATTTCTCCAACTGGTTGTTTTTAGTTTATAATTATTTAGAATAATAAAGCAAAGGGTGCAAGAGAATACGTTTCTCCTATGTTAACTGCATAAAATGGGGGCATAACTAAATACTATAAATCTAGTATCGTCTTCGCAGTACGACTTTCTATATTCTCAACTATAATGAGAAGGTTTTAGTTTTTTATGTGGACTGAGTATTGCGGGTTTCGAGAACCATCGATCCAAAAAAGTAGGTTTCACGATGGCGTCTGTCCGTCTCTACTCGCCATTTTCGTTACCGTTCTTCAACACAGAAATTAAATAATTTTTCAGATATAAGACTAATACTTTTTATTATGAAAGAGCAAATAGAAAACTATCGATAAGATGTAAAAAGCTAATAATAGATTTTTTTCTCATTAGATCATTAGTACTTCCCAAGGCCCTCTAAGTCTCCATGCAACTTCTTGTTACAAAGTTTTTGTGGCCTTGAGTATGAAGTACTAGCCAACGTCAGCTTGGGGCGACAGGTTTGTCTATGTTGAGAGGAAATACGGTGCCCCCCCGGATGTGTACTGGTACTTTAGATACAAATTTGTAAGGGAAAATGGTATTTTTGAGAGAAAACTTTACAATTCTTGAAAAATTAAAGTTAACAATTCATGACAGTTAAAGGTAGTTTTAATGTTTCTAAGCCAAAAGTGGATATTTGAAGAGAAAATGTTATTAAGTATATTGTAGAAAGACTGAAGTGCAAGGATAGGTGAGGAGCAAGCAAGGGTCGATGCGGATGAGAGTGAGAGTGATCTAGATCAAAATTACTTATAAACTAGATCTTCAGAAGATCCCATTTTAAATGCAGAAGGAAAGAAATGGATTCATTTTTATGAGGACCACGTATTGCTAATATTGAGTGCAAAGACGAAAGGAGACAGAGAGGGGAAAGTAACGTATATCTGTGGAGCTGGGAGTTCGGTTCTGGACTACGTGATCACAAGAGACAGCGGAGAAGGTAATGTGATTAAAGAATTGAAAATAGAAACAAGAATAAAATTGTACCATCTACCAGTGACATTTAAACTTGACATTCAGAGGGGAAAAGACAGGTTTGTTTTTCATAATAGGAGAGATATCGAGCCAGGAGTAAGAATGATTTGGGAACAGGCTAAGCACGAGGAATTCGGAAAAGCTTCGGAACGTAATTAGGAGGAGCCTGAGGAAGGCACTAGCTGGGAATATAGATGGGAAAGAATTATGCAGAGCATTACAAAAGTTGCATCAGAATTACGAATTATTAGAAAGATAGAAAACAAACAAAAAAGTTTGATTAGGAAGGGAAACAATAGCAACGGTTTGGAACAGGAAAGTAAACCTTTAAAACATAAGGTCTGGGATACTTCAAAGAATTATCTCAAAAATAAATGCGATAGAGACAGGGAGGAATTCTTGAAGAAACAGAATAGCTTGAACAAATTCTTTGCTGAAAAGAAACGAGAGAAAAGAGAAGAAAGTTGGAGGAAAGTGGCGGAGAGTAAAAAAATGAGCGAGTTTTTTGGGGCAATAGGTAATTTAGACATAGGAAAAGAAAACGGGGCAACAAGATCAAAAAGGAGAAGTGAAAATCTCACTTTCAGAAGTTACTTGAAACATATAAAATTAGTGAAGCAGAGACCAGAACTCTTGATTTGGTGAGAAAAGAGGAGGTAGTTGAAGACCTTAGCAGAATAATGGAGGCAGGGAGCGGTGAGAGTTTACGACAAGAGGAAGAGGGAGAAGACGACCTAAATAGAGAAATAGATATCAAGGAAGTAGCGCAATGCCTAAAGAAGATGAGAAAGGGGAAATCGTCAGGGGAGGATGGGCTGCCGGTAGAATTTCTACAAGGTTTACCTACATGTTGGTTTGATGAAGTCCACAGATGCATAAAGGTTATGTGGAAGGAAGGAGGGATAGGAAGAGGTTGGGAAAAATCAAGAATCTACCCTATATTCAAAGGAGGAGACGAAGATGATACCGGTAACTATAGGGGAATAGCACTTTTGGATGTGGGATACAAGGTCTTAGCTAAAATAATGGATTAAGAAATTAGAGGGTAGTTGGAGAAGAAAGGTCTATTTAAAGAAAGTCAGACAGGCTTCCGAAAGGGGATCATATTTTTGCGCTGAACTCGATGAGAAATCACAAGTTAAAAAGGGAAGGGAGAAAACTGCACGTAGCCCTTATAGATTTTAAGAAAGCCTTTGACTTGGTGAACAGAGATACTCTTTTGGTTAAATTGGAAAAGATTAAGATAAAGAGTAGAATGTTGAGAATGGTCAAAACTATATACAGGGAAACCAAAAATGAGGTAATCTAGGATTAAGGGGTAACTGAGAGCTTTACGACCAATACGGAGGTAAGGCAATGCTGTCCACTGAGCCCAACTCTTTTTAACGTGTTTGTAGAAGATTTAGAGGAAGAGTGGGAAAGGAAAAAAGAAGGAGGTACAGTAATAGGAAATAAGGTTTATACATTGAAATTTGCTGACGATCTCAGTCTGGTAGCCGATTTTGCTGACAGTTTAACTGAAACGCTCAGAACTACAGAAAGATATCTCACTAAAAATAAACTCCAAGTTAATGTGAATAAGACAAAAATCATGATGTTCAGGAAAGGAGGTAGGAAAAAGAAAGGGAAGAAATGAAAAATATTTGGAGAAGAACTAGATGCAGCGGATCGATATAAGTACTTGGGTTTTTGGTTTTATACAGCGGGGACTTTTAGTAAGCAACTGAAATCTTTAGCAGAAAAAGCACAGGTAACTATCAACGCAGCATGCGGGGTGATGAAAAGATCAAGAATTTAGGAAGAAGACTCTACTTGTTAGATACTTTGGCAATGTCAGGGGCCCTATATGGAGTTGAAGTATGAAGATGGGAAAGGTCAGAGTTTATAGAAAAAGTGCAAGGGAGATATATAAAAATGATGATGGGGATAGATAGAAACACGGCAAATTATATTTGGAGAATGGAAGCAGGGACAAGAAGTCTAGAAATTGAGGCGAGAAGAAGGGCAAGTAGATACGTTTTCGAAATTGTAAGAATGGGGCGAGATAGTCGACCTAGGATTTGTCTAATGGAGGAATTAAGACCGATTGATAATAATAACGAGAAATATTGAAAAAAGCGATGGCCGAAATAGGAGACGAAGAAACATTACGCTTAATCAGGAATGAAGAAAACCAAGGCAAAATACCAAATAATTTAGAATGAGGAATACTGGGATTTAAAGAAGGTAAATGGAGAGTTTGGGGAACAGTGAACAAGCCTAAGATGTGGGAACTTAGGTTTTTGTCAGGCAATAAAGAGTATAGCAATACATTATGTAGATTGTGTGGAGTACCTGAAGAAAATTTGGCTCACATTTGTATTCGCGAAAAAGCAAGAAGAATAATTGAGCTCTACAGATATGCAAAAGAATTCGAAAGACTTGCAAGATATAGTGTAATCAAGAATCTAGATCTTGGGGTTGATTCGGAAGAAAATAGTGATGCAGAGTAGTCGCATAGCCTAAGGCCAGGAGGAACTGTAATATAGATATAGAAATATGTAAAGATTTAACTGTTATCTGTTCAGGTAAAAATTTTAAGAGAGAAAATATATATCTTCGTTTTATTTGATAATTTAAGAGGGTAAAAGAATATTCTGAAAACTTGTAAAAGTATACAATGAAGACCATGAAATAATAATAATAATAATAATAATACTTGTCAACTCGACACGAGCTGAGTTATCTCCAATATTATTACTATTTATTAAAGAGTAAGGTAGTTATGGTCTGAACCATAAAAAAGCTTTTGAATTTATATTAGTGGGATTCCCCCAGAAAGAATGTAGATCAAATTCATACTCGTTTCGGGCAAAGTCAATTAAAGTTTGGAAGAAAATATCAATTGAGATAGAAGACAGATTGAGTCTCCCAGATTGTGATTTGCGTATAGCTTAAAAAAACGTATTTAAAATTATAGATATATTATATGGTTATATTTACCACTAGAATTAAGGATAACCGCCAAGGATATAAGGAGTGTGTGAGAAAGCCCCATCTATTATAATTAGGCAAAAAAACTTACTAACGTATTATTACAAATTTTAACTAACACTGTAATTAGAGAATATATTGTAGTGCCACCTTGGGATATAAAAGAAATATATAGTCGTAATCTTATCTATTATCAACGTCTAGATTTGCCTTCTGAGATATATACATTTTATTAAAAGTTAGTTTCAGTGAAAAAATATAGTTGATACATTCGTTAAAACTGATATCACTACTAAAATAATCATGTATGTTTTACGAAAATATGATATTAACATGGAAAATTTATGTAGCGTCTAGTTTATGATAATAATTTAAACAGTTTTTTAAATCAAAACTATTCCAGATAGAGCATTAATAAAGAATAATCGTCTTCCTTCTTGAAACCTGACAAACCCTTTTTCTTGCTGAAAAAATGCTTTCATATACAGCAAACTTTCCACTTTATGGATCTATGTATAACGAGAAAGTGGATATATTCTTTTCATAACGACAAAAACTAAATACATACGTATTTATCGTCGAATGTTCGATAAGGGTTTGTTTGTAAGCCTCTTTTATCCTGTATAAATCACCCTACATTCATATTCACGCTACCTCTTACCTAAAACGAACAATCCACACGAACGTGTGAAAAATGTTTGAATTTTCAGGTATTTTTTTATAAGAGTGGCTGGTATCTTCGACTTCCAGCTCGTCGAATTTTTTGTATGATTTTACTGAACTAAAGGATCTGTCCAGGGATGGTCCCGAAGGTATAACCCCTAAGCGGAGGCATAACAACCGTGCCCAAGCTGAATGGCACCTGATTTAGGTGTCTTATACGGTGACTCTGAGATACGGGGCGTACTCTCAGAGTATGCAGCCTTATCCTTGCATGCGGGGCTCAACAAGAATGGACCAACCCTTTCTCTAGCTGCTCGTGGGAACGACAATGACACCACAAAAACATCAAAAAGTTGTACATGCGGTTCAAAACGATTGGACGCGCAGAGCACCCGACAATGGGTCAGCGAAAAATGCCGATAATCCTAGAGTTCGGGGTGCTGAAAATAATTTATATGGAAACACGACGATGAACCAGCGAAACGCCCACATTGAATGAACGAATCAACTCAAGGATGACTTGCTAGGCTGCGATTCAATCGTTGCGAAATCAACGTGCCTACCTCTGAAAAAATGGATATGTACCTGGAGCGCTTCCCCAACCGCTGCTTGATCAAGCTGCAGCCGAAGATGAAGAAGCGACATTAAGACCAACCGCGGAAAGCAGGCAACTTCCGAGAGATGATCACGATTTTAGGGCAAGAACGAACATTAACATGCAAGTTCCTCTTAAGCCTCAAGATCTGGCTGAAATGGATGCCTCCCTTGGTGAAGAAATATCACAAGAATCCGACCTCTGGACCATCAATTGCTCAGTTTGTGGTGCAACGAGAGCTTTGGTTGATTCAAATCGAAGGCTCAAACCGACGATAGATCAAAAGACCAAAAGACGCTTACATCAACTGAACAAGAAGATTGGATGGGCTGCTAACAATCAAGCAGCATATTGTTGACGAAATACGGCTGTTATCTGACGCAAGGAGGAGAATACAGAAGAAAGAGAGATTGATCAGGGAGAATCAAAAGTTTCTCGCTGACTCATCTCGCCTGTTCAGTGATCACCCTGTTTTTGTCAAAAATCCCGCCAAGCCCAACGAGGTAGAGACTTCTTGGAGAGAGGTATACAAGATCCCGAAAACACTAAAGTTTAAGGAAGATACTAACAATATCATGCGCTTCAAGGAATTTTGCGACAAGCTCATAAAATCTGAGGAGGAATGTCCATCAATCACCTCATATTTAAAGTCAGAGACGCCCATTCCGCAGTAGCTGGTGTTAGGACGGACTACACTCCTACCGAAAAAAGGTAACTTGTCCCACCCAGAGAATTGCAGGCCAATAACTTATTTGAACACGCTGTATAAGATCTTTACAGCTGTCCTAAACAACAGGATTGTTCGGCGAATTGAGCCTGTGTGGCGTGAGATGTATGAACAACGTGGCTCGTAAATAGGTGTAGCAGGCTGCCAAGAGAACCTGCTAATTGACAGGTGTGTCTGCAAAGACGCTGCAGTCCATCAACGCGTCCTGTCAATGGCCTGGATTGACTACCGGCTCCTTGCAAAACTAGATTTACTATTTCATCTGAAAATTATCCTATGGCAAAGAACAACGTCACCTTCCAGAGGGGAATCTTTCAGGGCGATAACATGAGCCCTCTGCTTTTTTGGATCACACTTCTGGCACTCATGTATTTTGCTTGGATTACGTAAAGATCTATGCTTCTGGTAAAAGCAAACTTCAGAATGCTTTAAAGATCGTCAAGGAGTACATAGGAGATTGGGATTGTGGATATAAGTGTCATTAGACATCTTAACACTGAAGAGAACTATACAAAGCTGGGCGTGCCTTAAAGGCATATTCAGGGCCTTACATCAGTTCAAGAGTCTCTCCGAAGCAGATACAAGCATCCTCTTCGGCTGATTCGGGCTTCAAATCTGTCAGCGTTGAATAAGGTATCTGCGACTAACATGCTTGCCGTCCCCGTTTGGGGTGGTTATTGGACGAATGGTGCTAAGTGCAGCTTACATCGTTGCAAATAGAAAAGATCCTCTCCTAAAAATGGTGAGGAAGCAGAAGATGATTGGCAAAGGAGCGTTCCGTTAAAAAACCGCGGAGCAGGCGGCTGAGACCCTTGGCCTGAATTTTAACATCAGAAGTGAGCAAAGTGCGTTAGTCCATCTAGATGCTTCACTTCTGAAAGCCGAAGTGAAGAAAGGAGAAATAGAGAAATTTCACCAAGAGCTCCTCGGCAAGAAAATGCACGGAAATTTTCACAGGAATCTGTAAAAACAGTCCTTGTCGCAGGAGTAAACTTTTGCTTTTCACAGGTCATCAGGGCTTAATTCATGTACAGAAGGTTTCATTTTTGCATGCCAGAACGGTGCTATTTCCACCTTAGTATACCATGACCGTATTTTATGTCAAGAAGTTCCCAGCGATAGGTGAAGAGCGTGTCATGCGCACGCAGAGTACCTAAAACACATAATATCTGTGTGTCCAATCCATGCGGGAACAGCGTATATCTACAGATATAATGCGGCCCTAAGAGTATTTTATTATCATCTTTGTCGCTCTTACGGTGTTGGCCGCGACCCTGCCCTGGTGCAAACTCCAAGGGAGATAGAGTCAATTGTCCAAAACGATGATTGCCAAATTTTCTGGAACTACGATTTTCGGACAGCAGCCTCTGTTGCTCCCTCGAGGCCTGGCATTGTTCTCCAAGACTTCGAGAAACAAGCCATATTCGTGATCGAATTCGCGGCTCCGGCCGACTAGAATATCAGTGCCACATAAAGGAAAAGGAGGAGAGATATGAAGACCTTAAAAGGGAGTTGCAGCGAGTGTACCCAAAATATTCAGTTAATTTAATTGTCCTTGTGATCAGTGCTCTCGGATGTGCGAAACTATCACTGGTTCGTAACCTTAATGCCATTCCCGCGTGCCAAAAGTATCCCAAGGCACTTTCGAGATGGATGCAGAAAGCTGTCATCCTTAAGTCGCTTCGTGTTCTTAAGACACACGAGGGCTTCGCGTGCGTGTCGTTGTAGTTTTATCATGTCACCCATCTCACGGTCGTGAGACGTGACTATAAGTGTGATTCGCCGCGGTTCTACTGGGAGCCGGTGTAATTTCCAGATAGCGGTTGCTCCAAGTCGGACCCTAGTGTGTTTGTTTAAACTTTTTTTTAATGATATATATTTAACTTATGAGATGTTTACATTAGAATTGATCCTGTTTCTTCCGTACATAACCCCAAATTAGTAATGAAAATTTTTTCAATTTTGTTTATTTTATTGTTGTCGAGCATTCATAAAAGTTATTTCTATACATATTCTAAAGAACTTTGAATAATTATCTTTTATAGTTCTCAAATATTTCATTACACGCATTATTAAACCATATGGTGAATTAATACTGATCGTCTTAAAAGGCCACGTGTCAATGTTTTGAGATCAAAAAGCTTCGTCAGATAGTATGTAATAATGAACAAAGTGTCTAGTCACACCGAAAATATAGGTTTAATGATCCTCACAGGAACGATAAAATAAAATTTAATTTATGTGTGTATAGAGGAGAAACTCTATAATCTATGATAGTAAGAATATATTTCCTCAAAAAGTTTATCGTCTATTAGCCAAATTCACAGAATTAGTCTCCGGTAGTATAATCTATGTTAAATGTGAATGTCTGAATTATAATTGTATGAAGAAAAATTAAAGCTGCAAACTATTTTGCTTATGAACGCAGAACCTATATTTTCCGTGAGACTAAGGGAGCTGGAAAAGGGTGGCTGGGTTCACCGAGATTCGGTGACCGCAGTATAAATATTTGCGGTGAGGCTAGATACTTCGATTTATGTTACTATGAAATATTTTGATTTTCTTAAGTGTTTCATATAATGCAAAAACTGCAAATTATGAAGTTTAGTGACTCTTTACATGCAATGAAAATTTTAGAAAAGCTTGCTCTTCGTAAGGTTTTGACGAAAAACCTCAAATACAGCAAGCTTACGAGTTACTAGTGTACGGCTCCCTCTCGCCTCTTTTGCTATTGGTGATGACAATATGACATAATATTATTAGTTAATTTTACAGCAACTGGTACATTTATATCTTTATCTGATTCCAAAGTTCTGCCGCTTGAGATGGCAGCAAATCAGCAGTTTCATCTTTAAAAGAGAAAGAAGAGATTCAATTATGCAAAATGAAATAAAAAAAAAACTAAAATATAACAAATTAGGAGTTGTTCTGCCACTTTTTTAGGAACTTTACAAGGAAAACCTTGTAAAAGATTCCGAATATGAACCCGTGTCGACCTTCTAACCTTTTATTCATCAAAAACTACTTGTCTTCTTCTATAGTGATATTTTCAAAATCGTTAGCACGTGCAATGTCGAAAAGATCCTTGAGCAAAGGTTGGACTTCACCGCACGAAGATTGAAAAATAATACAGTTAGAACGTCATTATTTGATGGCAATTCATTTTCATTTATTTCATGCTCGTAATATCCAGGCAAATAAGTTTTCTCACGTAATAGATGTGCTGTGAATATTGTGACATGAAACATGGGTCCTCTAAATTTTAGAAGAACATCTGCTCACTACTAATAATATATTGTTGCTTTAATACATTACTATATTAGGATGGTGCTCTCTTGCCAGGTACCTACAAACGAGGTAGCGCTTGAACAAGAACACTCAGGAAACAGAGAAGGACACAGATAGACTAAAAGTGTTACGTGCTTTATGGAAGACCCCTATGTACATTATTCTCCACTTAGAGTACTTGAGGTAGCTTTATTCGTAGCATATTTTTTCGCATCCTTCTCGAAAACAGTCATCCAAGAAAAAGTTGTAGACAATAATACATGCATTTCTAATAGACATACTACTTTTGTATAAAGCTTTGTTTCATATAATGAATATTTTGAAAGAAAACCAAATCATATTCCCTTAGTCCGATTAGGTTCAAATTTCACACTAATTATTCCTACATAAAATGGAACGAAACTGATGGGAAAATATTTGCTAAATATTATAAAATATTTGGAAACATGGAAGTTAAAGGCTTTCTTAGAATAATATATTGACATTAATAGCAATATTATGTCATTTATTATATAGACATTTGAAATTTTTTTGAGGGTTGCTTTTTAACACTTAGAGAGATAATGCATAGAAATCCTAATTTATTTGCAGCAAATATCTACACTATTCCGTTTTTTGGCAGCAAATAACAATCGATCTAGTCAACTAATTGTGTTATATTTTTGGCTACAGCAATAGGATAATGAATATACAGACTTCATTTAAATACAAAAATGT
>CAKNWT010318729.1:0-12381 GCA_932066315.1 Andricus coriarius
AATTCCGTCTTTTTTAATTAGTTAGTGGTAATTTTTTTAGTGGTGGCGCATTCAAACGAATTTGAAGTTAGGACGGATAGCTGTAATGAATTGGAAAAAATGTTATTATTTTAGAAAAATCTCGTCAGCTTACTTGATAAGGTTTAAAGAAATAAAAGCACTTTGAGTTTTCAAGCACGCTGCTATACCGACCTGTATATTAAATTTAATATAAAGTGTACAGCTATTCATATTTTAATGTATATTAAATTTCAACTACCGTTTATGCAAATGACTTCATATACATTTGTATTAAATTTAATACAGATTTTTCTAACAGTGTAGTGTTTCATGAAAAAAAATATTTCAATACCAAATTTAAATGTCATTAAATCACAATTAATTGAAATTTCTCAGGACAAGTGAACATAAGTCGTTTTTCCCCCTGGGAAGCACAGTTAGTTTTTTCAAAATATTTGTTCTAAATCGTTACAGAATAATCTTGCGCCTAACCTGAAGTATTTATAGGACTTCCGAATCAGATAATGATTAAAAAATTTAATTACTTAGTGGTTGCTAAATTTTGACAACACTGTTAGAAAAATCTATATTACATTTTAATACAAATGTATATGAAGTCATTTGCATACACGGTAGTTGAAATTTAATATACATTAAAATATGAATAGCTGTACGCTTTATATTAAATATAATATACAGGTCGGTATAGCAACGTGCTTGAAAACTCATAGTGCTTTTATTTTTTTAAATCTTATCAAATATTCGCAATTGAAGTAATAATCTAGAATTCGTCGATTGAATAGCTTTTTATGAATAAAGTGCATCATACATGTGGAACTCTTTCCAAAATTTGCCCTGAATGGTAGAAATTTAATGTGAGTACATTTGATTGTAGATTAGTATTGTCATTTATTTACGTAATTGAAGTTTTCGACTTGAAATTCATTTTTATTTTTGATTAATTCTAAGAAAGTATCATGTTTTGTTATTAAGAATAAAAAATTACTCCTAATTTCATTTTGATTTTGTGTAAACTGGAATTATCTGAGCGATTATCATAAGTGTATATGAAATTTAATAAATACGTTCCTAAATAGTGATTTCATATGCTTGATTTATTAATTTTAATATACATTGGTGTTTAGATTAAATACTATTTTTAACAGTGATGTTAAATATAGATATTATAAAAATTTGTTGAAAAATGGCTAGTATCCGTTCCATGAGAAAAGGTACCCGTGACTACCTATATATGAGTTTCATATATCAAGGGCCTCATAATGCCCATTTAATACATCAAGGGCCTCGTAATGCCCATTCCAAAATTTAAAAAAATATTTACAATAACAATAATTTTTTTTCTTACAAAATTCAAGCTAGTTGCGTGTATTGCACCAAGTATTTATTTTCTTGAGAAAATATTATTCGTGTAAAATCCTTCCTATATTCGTACTTGCCTTTGATTTGAATCAAAGAATTTAATTACTTATATTTATCGTGGACATAGATCGTAAGAGTAATTATTACGATTAATGAAATATTATAATAAGTTTATTGAGAAAAAAGAACGGAAACGAAAAATCCTCGTAAAATAAATTATATTCTAATCATTCATAATTTTTCGAGTATCTTTGGAATATTTTTCAATTTTCTTTTCGGATTCATGACTAGTTTTATATGCAGATATAATACGACGTTCTGAACAATTATCTGGATGTATGTTTGTGTGTGTGTTTCTTGATGTGTGTGGATGTTACGCTTTTTTGTGATTTTGTTCATTAACATAATTCAAAGTTGTTACAAGATTATAAAAGATTTTTTTGTTCAAAATGAATCGATTGACCTATATAATATTCATATATTTTATAAAAGAGTAAGAAAGTTATTGTCAATTATATTATTTAAAAAATCGATTTTCATGGTAAAAATTTGTTCAATCACATAACTTAAAGTTGATTCATGGATAGAAAAGATTCCTCGATTTAAGACGAATAGATTTATCAATAATAATAGTACATTGTATTGAAGGGTAAGGAAATTATAGTGATTTATATATTTTATTTATTTATTTGTTGAGAATATCGTTTCAGAAATTGGTTTTATAAAGAAAAATGTGTTCTATTCAAATAATTCAAAGTTCATGTAAAAGTGAAAAAGGATCTTTTATTTGAAATATTTTGAATGACCTATTTAGATTTTTTTATTTTAACTTCCTCTATGAGAGAGCAAACATAGTTGCTAATGTTTCATAATGAGGAGACAAATTGCTCATAACATGAGCCCTATAAAATTGTAAATTCAAAAATAAGGTGGAAGCACCCGAGATCGAATTTGCAGCTAGTTTATAAACTTCCAAATGCATACATTCTAGTAAGTGCAGCTACTTTCTTCAGAGTTTTATTTTCTAAATAGTTACAGAATAATTTTGCGCTCAACTTCAACTATTTGTAGTTGTTCCGAATTATATAAAAATAAAAAATCTAATTTTTTCAGTAGTATAAAGTCTCAACGTATATGGTTTAAAAAGAAGCATACGCATTTTCAGAATTATTTTATCAGATACTTCTATGTCTGTGCTCGTCCTCATAATGACCAATCTCCATGCACATACTTCTTAAGTTGTTAATTTGTGATTTCTTGTATCTAGATATTATAAGAATTTGTGGAAAAATGGTGCGAATGTCAACGAATATTACCAAATTTTGATTATGTGAGAGATATATAGCAAATGTCCTAATAATGACCGTATCATGAAAAAAGGTACCCGTAACTACCCATATATGAGTTTCATATATCAAGGTCCTTATAATGCCCATTTCATACATCAAGGTCCTTGTAATGCCTGTTTCACACATCAAGGTCCTCCTAATGCCTATTTCATACATCAAGGTCCTCATAATGCCCATTTCAAAATTATGACAAATATTTACAATAAAAATTATTTTTATCTTCAAAAATTCAAGGTAGTTGAGTATATTGCACCAAGTATTTATTTTCTTGATAAAATATTATTTGTATAAAATCCTCCCTATTCGTACTTGCCTTTGATTCGACTTAAACAATTTAATACTTATATTTATTGTGGACATAGAACGTAATAGTAATTTTTGAGAATGATAATAATAAAATATAATAATAATTATAATAAGAAAAAAGAACGGTAACGACGAATTCTAGTAAAATGAATTATATTATGATCGGCTATAATTTTTTGCGTATGTTTGTGATATTTGTCAAGTCTTTTCTTCGGATTCATGACTGGTTTTATATGCAGATATTCGCCATTTTTACCTCCTCACAGAGGAAGCTTTGTAATGGTAACGATTTCGAAAAAATGTTAATTCATTTGATTGAATGTTCCTTAATTAAAAAATGTCTAATTCAGTGTTCTGAACAATTTTCCGGATGCAAACGTGTGTATTTGTTTGTCAATGTGTGTGGATGTCTCACTTTTTTGCAAACACGATAACTTGAAGATGGATGCAGATAAATTTATGATATTTTTATGGCACATTTTCTCTTCTAATATCTGAAATCTGATCAAAGGATTTATAAAAATATTTATGAACTTTTTTTTCGCACTTTGTAATATTCTGAAAATGAGTTCTTTTATAGTACAATTTTTCATTAACATAATTCAGTGTTGTTACAAGATTTTGAAAGATTTCTTGGTTCAAAAGAAATTGATTGACCTATACAGGGTGTCCCAGACTCAAGTGTCCGGATTTATATGGCTGTAAAAAAATTAAAAAAATAAATCTAAAATTCTTTTTCCAAAAATCAGTTGAAGTTTTAGTTTTTGAGTTATCAAATGTTTAAGCTGGACCAATCAGGAGCGCGGTATAAACAACCGTGCGTACGTTAACGGGAGTCCAACGAAGTGTAGTGACTGCTGTTCTCCCCTCGCTCAACAACACTGCGCTGGACTCACGTTCACGTACGCACAACTGTTTATACCGTGCTCCTGATTGATCCAGCTTAATCATTTAATAACTCAAAAACTAAAACTTCAACTAATTTTTAGAAAAGGAAGTTTCTATTTCTTTTTTTAATGTTAATATAGCTATATAAGTCCGGACACTTGAGTCTGGGACACCCTGTATAATATTCCTACATTTTATGAAAGAGTAAGGAAGTTGTGGGCATTTATATTATTTGAAAAATCGATTTTCATGGTAAAAATTCTCTCAATCACGTAACTGAAAGTTGACGCATGAATAGAGAAGATTCTTGGCTTGGAGACGAATCGATTTAGGGGAGAGTGGGGTATGGTGTCTCGCTTCGACTTAAATGCCCTATAAATTATGATTGAAATGTGACTTTGATGTGTGTATTTTTTAAGGTGAAGCTTAAATGATAAGGGAACATATCTTATTACTGCGAACCTCTTTTTAATTTCTTCATAATTTGATATTTAATTAATTGGAGGATGTTGCATTTCAGTCGGCGTACTCCATATATTGGGGTACGGAGACCGTCATGTCACTGCCGTTTATTCAAACAATATGAACTTTGTAAAATAAAAATGATATAATATAATAATTATGGAAAGTGTAATGTAACGAAAAAAAATTACTTCAGGCATTTTCAACACTAATTTAATGTTTTATTATTAATCAAAGTGAACTATGTGGCGGAAGCATTTAATTAATTTCAATACATTTATAACATTTATAGAAACAAATCATGATACCAGAAGTTTAATCAAATACTTTACCTATTGAAATCTAACTTTTTCATGCTTTAAGTATTTCAAAATATGATGTAAGTGCTTAATTTCAGCCAAAGACTTTTTCATCGGTTTCCGCCAAAACTGTTTTTTCATAATTACACTTCTGACCCGAATTTTAAAAGAAAAATGGCATCAAATCACTGTTTTTCTAAACAGAGAAAACTATTTTATGTGAAAAACTATTATGAATATCAAAAAATACGGACGTTATTGGTAATAGTCACCGTGCCCCGCACCGACACCATAGCCCACTCTTTTCTACCTATAATAATAGTACATTGTTTTGAAGAGTACGGAAATTATGGTGATTTATGTAATTTAAAAAATTTGTGTTGAAAAACAAATTTTTTTATGAACATAATTTAAAGTTCATGTAAAAATGGGAAAGGGTCTACGACTCGAAACATTTTGAATGTTCTATTTAGATTTTTTTATTTGAAATTCCTTTGAGGGAGCAAATATATTTGCTAATGTTTCGTAATGAGAAAAACAATTGCTCATCAAACGAGCACCATGCAGTTGTAAATACAAACAAAGTTGAAACACTTGAGACCGAATTTATCAACGATTGGCTTGCAAATGCAGGCATGTAATAACTGCAGGTAGTTTCTTCATAATTTGTTTTCTAGATAGTTGCAGAATGATTTTGCGCTCAACTTGAAATATTTGTAGGTGTTACGAATTTTATAATGATTAAGAATTAAATTTTTGTAGTGGTATGAAGCTTCATCGTTTATAGTTTCAAAAGAAACATACGCATTTTCAGAATTATCTTATCAGATACTTCTATATATTTGCTGGTCCTCATAATGACCAATCTCTATGCACCCACTACTTTAGTTTTCAAATTTTAATAAACTGTATCTAGATTTTATGAAAATTTGGGGGAAAATGGTGCAAAAGTCAATGAACATTACAAAATTTTGGTTCTGTGAGAGATATATAGCAAATGTCCTGCTAATGACCGTTCCACGAGAAAAGGTACCCATAACTACCTATATATGAGTTTCATATATCAAGGTCCTTATAATGCCCATTTCATACGTCAAGGTCCTCATAATGCCCATTTCATACATCAAGGTCTTCATAATGCCATTCCAACATTATTGTAAATATTTACAATAATAATTACTTTTTTTTTCAAAAATTCAAGCTGTGATAGTATACTGGGACTATCCTACGTCGTCGCAAAATAAATTATATTCTGATCGGCCATAATTTTTGTAATATCTTTCGAATATTTTTCAAGTTCTTTCTTCGGATTCATAACTGGTTTTAGATGCAGACATTCGGCATTTTTACTTCATTACAGAGGAAGCTTTGTAATAGTAACAATTTATAAAAGAACCTTAATTCGTTTTTTTGAACGGTCCTCAATTAAGAAATGTCTAATACGGTGTTCTGAACAATTGTCCGGATGCAAGCGTGTGTGTCTGTGTTTGTCAATGTGTGTGGATGTCACGCTTTTTTGTAAGCACGATAAATTGACGATGGATGCAGATAAATTGATTAAATTTGTTTGGCATATTTTCGCTTCTGATATCTGAAAACTAACTAAAGGATTTATAAAAATATATACTAAATTTTGTTTGGCACACCGAGAAAAAAATATTCTTAATTTGAGAGGAAAATTCCTCTTCTTCAATCCTCTCACATTTTCCTCTCAAAAGGAGAATATTCCTCTAGAAATTATAGGATTTCCCTCTTTTTTGAGAGGAGAGATGGCAAAAGGAAGACTTTTGCATTTTCCTCTAGGATCGAGTATAATCCTCTAATTTGTAGAGGAATTACTCTCAGATCAGAACTTGCGCATGCGGAGTCAATCAAGCGTAATAACCTAACTTCTTTAGTGTCTGTCAGTTATGAGTGAACCGGTGGATTTTGAATGATGCAGAGATTTATAACATTTAAACAATGGATAAAGAGCTGATTCGGCTGTTAACAAATTTGAACCTCAGCATGTATGTGCAGTCGGTCGAAAGTAAGAAAATTTGTAGATTGTGCATTTCTTTCTGCACGTGGTGTACAAATTGTATGATTTCTTCATTGCTATTATCTTCTTTCCTCTATTCTCGTACACAAAACTCACATGCATTTCTATTTTATGTTTGTTTTTCTTCGTTTTCAGAGAAAAATGTATTAAGTATCGAAAAATTAAGAAGAATGGCAAAAATGCCGGTTCTATTAACCATAATTATAGAACTGAATGTGATTTGGCGGTTTTGTTAGAACAATTAGAGTGCGTAAGTTAAAAAAAGACGTTTTGTCACGCCGAATTTCAATACATTATCGCAAATTTTCGCCTAATAAATAAACAATAAAATAACGTAGTGTATACGAATCTAGAAAATTTTTTTCGGGCTCCAATCATATTTAGAAGAAGATGAAATATTCTCCAAGTGAAAGGATTGCATTTAAAACGAATTAGATGATCCTCTCCAATTGAGAGGATTTTTCCTCTTCCTTTTAGAGGATCCTCTTGATTTGAGAATAATCCTCTTCAAGAGAAAACAGTTTTCTCAAATTAATAGGAATACTTTTCATACCATATTATAGATGAAAAATTGCATCAAAATAAGAGGAATCCCCTTAAACGAAGAATATATTTTTCTCGGTGCACTTTGTAATATTCTGAAAATGTATTTTTTTATAGTACAATTTTTCACTAAAATAATTCAAAGTTGTTACAAGATTTCGAAGGATTTTTTGGTTAAAAATAAATTGATTGACCTATATAATATTCACACATTTTATGAAAGAGTAAGAAACTTATGGTAATTTATATTATTTGAAAACACGATTGTCGTGTTAAAAATTTTTTTAATCACATAATTTAAAGTTGTTGCATGATAGGGAAGATTCCTGTATTCAAGGCGAATCGAATTACCTATAGTAATAGTACATTGTAATAAAGAGTACGGAAATTATGGTGATTTATATCACTTATAAAATCTGTATTTAACAGAAAAATTTTTTTATGAACTTACTTCAAAGTTCATGTAAAAATGGTAAAGGGTCTTCGATTCGAAACATTGTGAATGACCTATTTAGATTTTTTTATTTAAACTTCCTTTATAAAGGAGAAAATATATTTGCTAATGTTTCCTAATGAGAAAACAAATTGCTCATCAAATGAGCACCGATTGCCTTTCAAATGCGGGGATGTTAGGAACTGCAGGGAGTTTCTTCAGAATTTGGTTTCTAAATAATTACAGAATAATTTCTCGCTCAACTTGAAATATTTCTAGTTGTTAAGAATTATATAATGATTAAAAATTAAATTTTTTTAGAAGTATGAAGCTTTAACGTTTATAGTTTCAAAAGAAACGTACGCATTTTCAGAATTATCTTATTCGATACTTCTATATATGTGCTCGTCCTCATAATGACCAATCTCCATGCACATACTTCTTAAGTTTTTAAATTTTGATAAACTGTATCTAGATATTACGCAAATTTGTGGAAAATGGTGCAAAAGTCAATGAATATTACAAAATTTTGGTTATGTGAGAGATATATCGCAAATGTCCCGATAATGACCGTTCCATGAGAAAAGGTACCCATAACTACCAATATATGCCCATTTCATACATCAAGGTCCTCATAATGCCATTCCAACATTATTGTAAATATTTGCAATAATAATTACTTTTTTTCAAAAATTCAAGCTGTGATGGTATACTGGGACTATCCTACGTCATTTCCAATACTATATATAATTTCGAATTGAGGTCCCCATAATGACCGTTATACAAATATATATATATATATATATATACCATTATACATAAACATATATATACATACATATATACATATATATATATATATATATATATATATATATATATATATACATATTCTATACATATATATAAACCGTTCGGTTTCGGTTTCGATTCCTTTGGAATAGAACTGAAGGGCCTATAAAAAAAAACCACCGAAAGCGTCCTCGGGTTGCGGATAGAGGGTCCCTGTACCAAGGGTTTCTGCTGAATATGGTTACAATAATTAATACGCAGTCGTGGACAATTGTCCAGAGATGGTCCCGAAGGAATAACCCCTAAGCGGAGGCGTGACAACCGTGCCGAAAGCTGAATGGCACCTGGGTGAGGTGTCTTAAACGGTGACTCTGAGATACCGGGCGACCTCTTAGAGTACGCAGCCTTATCCCTGCATGCGGGGCTCTACAAGGATGGACGAACCCTTTCCCTAGCTGCTCGTGGGAACAACAATGACACCACCAAAGCACCAAAAAGTTGTAAATGCGGTTCAAACCAATCGAACGCGCAGAGCACCCGACAATGGATCGGCGAACAATGCCGATAATCCTAGAGCTCGGTGTGCTGAAAATAATTTGGATGGAAACACGACGACGAACCGGCGAAACGCCCACATTGAGTGAACGAATCAACTCAACGATGGCTGAAAGGGATACCTCCCTTCATGGAGAAATCTCGCAAGAGTCCGACCTCTGGACCATCAATTGCTCAGTTTATGATGCTGCGAGAGCTTTGGCTGATTCATATCGAAGGCTCAAACCAACGATGGATCATAAGACCAAAAGACGCTTACGTCAACTGAACAAGAAGATTGGATGGGCAATACAGAATGCGTCCCGTGTTGAATGTGTGATTGACTACATAACATCTGGTAAACCGTTCACGGAAAGGGTTCGAAAGTTCGCCCAAGAACTGAGGACCTTGAATCACACACTAAACAAGTCAAAGCTGCTGACAATCAAGCAGCATATTGTTGACAAATTCGGCTGTTATCTGACGCATGGAGGAGAATACAGAAGAAGGAGACATGGCTCAGGGAGAATCAAAAGTTTCTCGCTGCCTTATCTCGCAGTTTCAGTGACCACCCTGTTTCTGTCAAAAATCCACCCATGCCCAACGAGGTAGAGACTTTTTGGAGAGAGGTATACAAGGTCCCGAAAACACTGAAGTTGAAAGAAGATACTGACAATATCATCCGCTTCAAGGAATTCTGCGACAACCTCATAAAATCTGAGGAGGAATGTCCATCAGTTACTGGCGAAAAGGTGAAAAAAGCACTTAGAGGAACGAAGAACTTTTCCGGTGCTGGACCAGATTGTATCAAGAACTTCTGGTGGAAGAAGTTTACTTCTTCACACCAACATTTGGCCCGCATATTCACCTCATATTTAAAGTCAGAGACGCCCATTCCGCAGTGGCTGGTGTTAGGACGCACTATACTCCTACCGAAAAAAGGCAACTTCTCCAGCCCCGAGGATTACAGGCCAATAACTTGTCAGAATACGCTGTATAAGATCTTTACACCTGTCCTAAACAACAGGATTGTTCGGCGAATTGAGCCTGTGTGGCGTGAGATGTACGAACAACGTGGCTCGAAAAAAGGTGTAGCAGGCTGTCGAGAGAACCTGCTAATTGACAGGTGTGTCTGCAAAGACGCTGCAGCCCATCAACGCGTCCTGTCAATGGCCTGGATTGACTAACGGAAAGCTTTCGATCCAACCTCTCATAGACTTATCATCTGTCTGATGGAAAGCTTGAAGGTGCATCCACACATAGTGAGATGCATAGAGAGATTGATGCCTCTTTGGAAAACTAGATTTACTATCTCATCTGGAAATTATCGTGTGACAACAAACAACGTCACCTTCCAGAGGGGCGTCTTTCAGGGGGATTCCATGAGCACACATGAGCACAGGAGAGATTGGGATGAACTTTGGATTGGATAAATGTGCTCAAATTCATCTGAAGGACGGAAAGATTGTTGGCGTTCCCGAGGACCCTGAGCTTGTGGATATAGGTGTTATCAGACCTCTTAACACTGGAGAGACCTATACACACCAGGGCGTGCCTCAAAGCCGCATTCAGGACGTAACATCAGTAAAAGAGTCTCTCCGGAGCAAATACAAGGATCTTCTCCGACAGACTTGGTCTTCCAATCCGTCAGCGTTGAACAAGATATCTGCAACTAACATGCTTGCTGCTTCGGTTCTACTCTACTCGTTTGGGGTGGTTCAATGGACGAAAAACGAACTTAAGGCCCTTGATGTGACCAAACGTAAGATCATGCATATGCATAAGAGCTTGCATATCAATTCGTCAGTTCAGCGATTATTCATTTCACGCCGTCAAGGCGGACGTTCCTTTACCAAGCCGCGGAGCAAGCGGCCCAAACCCTTGGCCTAAATTTTAACATCAGAAATGAAGAAGGTGCATTACTCCATGTAGATGCTTCACTTCTGAAAGCCGAAGTGAAGAAAGCAGAAGTTCCAAAATTCCATCAAGAGCTACTCGACAAGAAAATGCACGGAAATTTTCACAGAAATGTAGAAAAACAGTCCTTGTCGAAGGAGCAAACTTTTGCTTTCCTCAGATCATCAGGGCTTAATTCAGGTACAGAGGGTTTCATTTTCGCATGCCAGGACAGTGTCATTTCCAACTTAGCATACCGTGACCGCATTTTATGTCAAGAAGTTCCGAGCGATAGGTGCAGAGCGTGTCATGCACACGCTGAGTACCTGGAACACAAAATATCAGGGTGTCCCACCCACGCAGGAACGACGTACATCTACAGACATAATGCGGCCCTAAGAGTCCTTTATTACCATCTTCGTCGCACTTACGGTGTTGGCCGCGACCCTGCCCTGCCGAACGCTCCGAGGGAGATAGAGTCAATTGTCCAAAACGAGAAGAGCCAAATTTTCTGGAACTACGATTTTCGGACAGCAGTCTCCGTTGCACACTCGAGGCCTGACATTGTTCTCCAAGATTTCGAGGAACGAGCTATATTCGTGATCGAATTCACGGCCCCGTGAGGATACAACATCACTGCCAAGGAGAAAGGAAAGGAGGAGAGGTATCAAGATCTTAAAAGGGAGCTGCGAAGACTGTACCCAAAATATTCGGTACAAGTAATTGACCTTGTGATAGGTGCTCTCGGAGGTGCGAAACTATCACTGGTTCGTAACCTTAAGGCCATACCCGCGTGCCAAAAATATGCCAAGGCACTTGCGAAATGGCTGCAGAAAGCTGTCATCCTTGGGTCGCTTCGTGTGCTCAAAACACACGAGGGTTTTGCTGGTCTGTCGTGATTCCATCGTGTTCTGTAACTACTTATCTCACGGTTGTGAGACGTGGCCATGAATGTGGTTTGCCGCGGTCCTTTTGTGAGCCGGTGTCATTTTTTTAGATGGCAGTTGCTCCCAGTGAGACCCTGCGGAGGTTGTTAAACCTTATTTTTTAATTAGTTAAAAGTTTGTCATAAGGACAACCGCAGGAGTTCGCTAGGAGCAGGTGCTAATCCGAAAAATTGCGCCCGCTCCCAGCGAAATCGCGGTAAAATTTCAGCTGCAACCACGTCTCACGACCGCGAGATAGGTGGTTACAGTCTGCGATGGACTCAATACGATGATCCGGCAAAAGTCTCGTGCACCCTGAGGACACGGAGCGACCCAAGGACGACCGCCTTCTGCATTTTCCCCGCAAGTATTTTGGCATTTTCTTGACACGCAGGGATGCTTTTCAGGCTATTAACCAGTGAAACCTTGGCACCACCAAGAGCGCCGATGATCAAGACGATTAGCTTAACGGAATATTCCGGGTATAGCCGTCGCAACTCCCTTATAAGTTCTTTATACCTCTCTTTCTTTT